>JAZDUA010000034.1:5920000-6101049 GCA_038098605.1 Gryllus longicercus | reverse complement strand
ATAATAATAATAATAATAATAATAATAATAATAATAATAATAATAATAATAATAATAATAATGCCGATCAGATGGCCGAGATCGCTAAGGCAGTAGTGCCGGAGTGGTTTCGGACCAGAAGATCGCGGGTTCGAGTCCCGCCTCGGGCATGGGTGTATTTGTGTATGTCTGTATGTGTTGTCCTTTCACCCCATCATCATCATATCATCATTTCATCTTCCATACCCCCAGGGCTAACAACCGTGAGGGATAAAAATCGGATCCAGCTAAAAAATGCTGGTCCCCCGAAAAGTTGTTGCAAGCACCTGCCACCGTGATAATAAATAAAAACTGAGCCACGGTAAATGCAGGTTACTTGCCCTGCGTGGTCCTAGTCGGCCGAAACGAAAATAATATATATATATATATATATATATATATATATATATATATATATATATATATATAGAGAGAGAGAGAGAGAGAGAGAGAGAGAGATACCGATATATATATATATATATATATATATATATATATATATATACCAAGAGAGAGATGTACTAGAGCATATTGTACTAGACATTGGTATGTACTAGAGCAGTAAACTCCGACGTGTGACCGATCTCTATGAAACTTGGCAAATCTTGGTATTTTTTCACGGAGACGGTTCTCATAGTGTTCACTTTGTTGTAACTCTCCGCAGTGGGGCTGAAGACGGCGCTTCAGTTAAATGCAACACTCAATCCACCTGGGCTTTGTTGCTGGGCGTTGCCGTGTATCAAGCAGGACAGGGCGAGCGGGCGGCACGGGATGGAGAGAAAAAAGATGGAAAAGGAGAGCGGAAAAAAGAGAGGGAAAAGAGATGGGGAAGAGAGGGAAAAGAGAGGGTGGGAAAAAGTAAGAGGAGAAGAGAGTGATTGGAAAGAGAGAGGGATAAAGAGAGGAAAAGAGAGAGGGAGATGAGGGGGGAAAGTAAGTGAGGAAAGAGAGAGCAGAGAGAGACGTCTGTCGGGTTTTGTTGGTATGATAAAATAATAGCAAATAGTAATGTGGTGACAAAATATTAATAAATATCATGAAATCAAGCCAAAATAACTGTTGATAAGGGACAGCAGGCCAAAAGCAGTGGACCTGCCTCTAGTGCGGCTGGTCCGTAAGCTATGAGCCGCTACCTCTCACCTGCTCGTGCAGCATCGCAGCTGCGAAAGCGGCCACAAAAATAGCCAGCGTTTGAACGACGGCCATCTTGATGTTAAGGTGTCGCGCTGACGGAGTCTACCCAAGAGTGATGCGATCTGGGCCGTAACTGCGTTGGTAGTTGCACCAAAGAACAAGCAGGGTCCTTTAAAGTGAAGGAAATTGCGCGATAACATTGAAAATGACAAAGAATAATTACTTTCTATTCATCGCCAAATGTCGCCATTAGGTTCGTTCGTTTTCCCTTTACATTCTTACGCAATTTAAACCGTTTCCTTATTACAAGTCTTGTTTTCAAAAGGTAGAGAACTCCATCTATCATTCTCTAAGGTCGATGTTGCTTCTAAATATTTTACTGTCTGTCTGGTATATGGATTCGAATTTTATAGTTTTTAAAGGAATTAATACTTAGTAGATAATGTTGAAAATTTTGTGAAAAACCATTAGTAAGTTTCTTTCCAATTTCAGACAATAAAAAATTTTGTCGCGTGCTTATTTCAGAGCGAGCAATTTATTATTTCGAAGTGTTCGAACGTAACAAAAAAATTAATTTTATATTAATGTATTAAGAAGAAAGCTGAAATGATAAATCTAGAACTTGTTCTAACTTATATCTCATACTCTTGTTATGTCTGCTCGTACCGTATTCCAAGTGCGAGTGTTAAAAAACATAAATATTATTCAAACCATATATTAGTCGTAGGTTTATTATAATTTATTAAAAAGTAATTAACTTTTTTAAATATATTTTAAATGATGGCTCAGGATTGTTTCGGAGAATCCCGAGAATAAAACCTCTTTCGAAAATAAAAAAAAGTAGAACCAATAGGAATCTTAATAAAAGTATTATTGAGATGTTTCGTGTTTTAAAAAATGTACATATGGAAAGTAACATGAATTACATAGTTTTTATCATAAATTCAATTCAAAAAGATTCCTTTAATTTTAAAAAAATCTCTATTTTTGAAGCCGTCTTTGACTTGAGACCTCTGTCAACGTGGCCATGTTCATCTCCTTGCAAGGCAGCATTCTGTACATATTCACGTTCATCCGTGTACTTGACATAATAACTCAGAATTAATAAACATGCTTTTCTGATTCCATCTCTATCTTTAATCACAGTTTGCAAGATAATAATCGAATCGGTATCGTGTTATTAACTTCTCGGGGATCTGCGCACTTGGGATCTGTCAGCTAAAGCAAATACATTTGACAGTAGTATGCTTTAAAATCGTCCTTCAACTCAGACATGTATTTTGTGTGAGGCTAAACAAACGATCATAGATAATGCAAAGAATATACATAACAGAAAGGTACTGAAATATTACGTTTCTTCGGCTTGTCACCACTTTGTTCGTTGGTTAGAATGAGCACCGAAGTTCTATCTCTAGGCAAGTACTTGGCAAGTTAGAGGAAAAGAAACGTACTGTTTAAAGACAATCAAGGACACATTTAAAAAAGGTTAAGATATCATTTTAATATCCTAATGCATATGCTGAATTATTAAGTTGAGAATTTAGAAGCCGAAAAATAGAAAACTATTTAGAAATGATGAGTGGTGTGAAACTCCCACGCCAGGAGAAAGAGCTCTAGGGACTTACTCCGGTGCTTCCCACGAAGGAAGGGTAGTTCAAAGACTCTGGTGGACAAAGGTGGCTCAGGGCCTCTGACCGGGTGGTCCAAGGATCCAGTGCCGACAGTGGCAGTGTCACTGACTGGAGGAGAATTTTAATGGCCAGCTGCTCGGATCGGCAGTTTTCCGTGGTTTCTCAGGCGAATGCCGGATCATTCCCCAACAAACTGCCAATGACCGCGCACGACTTTTCCTTCCCATTCCTTGTCCATTTACTTACACACACATTTTAGGGCCGGTTTCACCAACAGCCGAGTAAAGTTGAGAGTAGTTACTCTAAGATATTACTCTAAGATAGTAACTCTCGAGTAGAATATAAGCGTTTCACCATGCTTCTACAGGGTTATTTTACTCTACAGTACATACTTTCCGATTTACTCCGCGAATCAGCTGAACGCGCAATATTTGAGGGCGATTCAAGAGGCTGTGGGCGAGAGAGACGCTGGGAAGGCGGCCGAGAACCGAGCGGTACGGACCGCCACGCAGCAGCATCTCCCTCCTCATCCTCCTCCTCCTCCTAACCGCCACCATAGGAACAGTGTAACCTACGGGGCCTTGGGCTCAGCTGCCGGAGGAGATCCGCCGGAGGGCACACACGGCGCTCACGCGGGCGCTGGGCCCGAAAGATCCGCGGCTCTTGCGCGAAACCGGCCGGGCGGTGAACTGTGAGGTCCACCGGGCGTATTTTGCGCCGAGAGGGCCCAAGCAAGTGGCCTCCACGTTCCGGGCGCTACCGCCGCAGCTTCTCGCAGAACTCTGCGAGCAGCGGCGTGAGGCTCCCAGCGGGACGAGTGAGGCTCCGCCCGTTACAATTGCCAGGGTACATTGTCCCCAGCCCCGCCACGAACGCTTGGAGCAAAGTCGGCGCCGTGGCGCACATAGTGGAAATAGTGTTTTTAGGGTATATAGTGTCGTGTGAAAGTGCGTGTGTCAAGTGTAAATAGAACCTAGTGTGAATGTGCGTGTGAGTGAAAAAAAATCCAAGAAAACTAAAACAAATAAGCATGTAGTAAAATACAAAGTCTTGTGCTAATCTTAGGTTGCCGGCTTCATCCATAGGTTAAGTTAGAAATAAGTTAGTAAGTAAGCACTGCCCCCTTCTTTGCCGCATAAGCCGTAGAGCTGCGGCGCATGTACCCCAATCTCGAAAATAAACTCCCGCCTCGCCAGGGCTACTGGCGGGGGGAAAGTTGAAAAAAGAAACGCTGGGAACCACTGCGAACCTTTGATTAATTCCTTTTATTCTATCATTCACTTCAGTTTCGGAGTTCATGGCGTTATTATCTTGTGCGGTGTTATCGTGATTTGAGTTGGCATTGTTTATTTCTTAGTTTTTGTATCTTTATTTCTTAATAAATATTCATTTTTCTTCTTTGGAGATGAGTTATTATTTTGTTAGCAATGCAGGAAAATCAAATTTGCAGTTTGTTTACCGATGGCGATGCAAATAAATTTTCTATAACTCGGGAAGGAAAATGTTTAGTTTTTCAAATGTTGCTGATCTCGTGTTTTTCTAAATTTTATTATTATTATTATTTGTTTTTATTTTTTAAAATTGTATTCAACGTTGAACTATTTATAGTTAAAATGTTGGAAAGGATTCTGCAACTCAAGAAAACGTGCGCAAATGATCTCCCCCATACGTCACATACAGTTTTTACTAAATAAATAAATATTTCTTAGTACTTGTAGTCCCTATAGTTATTACTTTTCCTTTTGTTGTCGTATTCGGTACGTACTACCTTTATTTCGTATCCACATGGGACAAAAAGAACTTTAGAAGTTCTCTACAGTTTACAATGTATCTGATGAAGTTAACAGCTGATTTGGTCAAACATAACCTCGTGACAAAATCTCGATCGTCATAATTAAAACCAATCCATTCTCTCTCGCAACCTTTGTCTTCGCACTAATGTTCCGAATCATTGCTGGAATCGTCTTCAAATGGTATCGCTCGTAATCGTCGAGCCGTAACAACACTTCGGAGGTACATGCACGTTGAAAAATGAATTTAGTCCGTACTTTACCCGACGGATTTTTGCAGTGTAAAGTTACTCTCGAATTTAATTCGAGTAAACTCTTGCTCCTTGTTTGGTGAAACCGGCCCTTAATGCACTACACTACCACCCATGCCGGCAGACCGGTCGGGAGCTTAGGGCCGGTTTCACCAAACAAAGAGTAAGAGTTTACTCTGGAGTAAATCATGTTTACTCGAGAGTAACTTCTTGGAGCGTTTCACCAACACTTTACTCGAGTGTAAATCGCTTACACGAGAGTAAATTCGAGAGTAACTTTACACCGCGAAAATCCGTCGGGTAAAGTACGGACTAAATTCATTTTTCAACGTGCATGTACCTCCGAAGTGTTGTTACGGCTCGACGATTACGAGCGATACCATTTGAAGACGATTCCAGCAATGATTCGGAACATTAGTGCGAAGACAAAGGTTGCGAGAGAGAATGGATTGGTTAATTATGACGATCGAGATTTTGTCACGATAATTATGACGATCGAGTTGTTGATGAAACAGGCCCTCACAGCTTTCCCGACTGGGGCGGTGCCCGCTGGTGGGAGATTCCGAACATTTAGTTCACAGCTTATCTTTTCTGACCGTCTGTGTGTAAACGACATTTTACATCAAATTATGATGTACTGTACGAAAACGAATCGATCCCCTTGAACGACTAAAACGATATAAATCCCAGCCCTGGTTATTAATAATTGCTAGAATGTATTACATTTACAGAGTAAGTCAGTAAGCATTGATTCAAATGAACCTGCATTCGTGAAGCAGGATGATAAAAAATTTTGTAGTTGATTTCAGTGACACTATATCTGGTTATTAGAGAATGGTTGTATTTTGTTTTTAATTTGATTTTACGTTTTGAATGAAACGAGAAGTTTTACCTGAAAAAGTACAAGAATATTCAAAACATTTTGATAAGTAAGTTGATAATGTTTCATTAAATTACGCGTACATTTATTATTTGTCTTCAAAATACATTGGAAACCTGATCTATTGTAACAATGCACAATTGCCAATCAATAAGAAGAATACACAAGATGTCCCAGTCCAGACGAGAATAAAGACCGACAAATTAATCTGCGTGTTCCAAACAACATTGCATATCTTCACACTATCTTAAGTTTCGAAGACATATGCGACTGTTCCTTTGTATCGGGATCCATTATCATTTTAACTGACTGTTCTCCTGTGGCGTTTGTCTGTCTGCGCCGCGAGGAGCTGACGCGAACGCAGCGACCACTGCACACAATGTAATCTTGCAAGTTACCACGTCAATGTATGCGCAGAAGCATTGACGATGGGCGAGGTGGGAAGAAATGCGAAGCAGGGAAGTGTTAGTGAAGAAGAGAGTGTTAGAAGCCAAGTGAAGTGTTAATCCGTTTGAGCAACATCCCAACGTTTCTTTATTGAACATTGCTCCGAAGAGAGTTGGACTCAAGATCTGTCGGAAATGTGCAAATAAATTCATTAAATTAACAGTTTTAAGCATGCTCCAACTTCCGCTCCTCGCCCTACACACGCCCTCGAAGAAGGCGAGCGGTCCAAGGCGCGCACTGTTCGTCGATTGATGAATCCGGGCGCGTCAACCGCTAAGTTTGTTAGTCCCATAAGTGTAGTGCATATTTTCACCTCCCCGCTGAACAGAGATCCGGCGCCAATCCACCGTCGGCTGGCGAGGTTTTCCCCAACCAGGTATCCCCTCTTCCACCAGAGGGGCTCCGTAAAAGCTCCCGACTGGTCGCCTGGCATGTGTGGTAGTGTATATCTTCAAGTGTAAGTAAGGAGTAAGGATAGACAAGGAAGAGGAAGGAAAAATCGCGCGCAACCCGTGGCCCATTTGTTAAGGTACGACCCCGGCATTCGCCTGGCGTTGATCAGAGAAACCACGGCACTACCTATCAGAGCAGCTGGTCGCTAGAATTCTTCTCCAGATAGCGACTGAATTCCACCTAGCTGTATGCTGCTAGTCGGGCTCTAATCCTAGGGCCTTCCAGTCAGAGGCGCTGCAGCGGCATCAACTGATGCTCTGAACCTTCTGAGCTGGTCTCAATTGTGCGACCCCGCTGTTAAAACGGGTTAATACGTTGATAATCAGTAAATCTATCGTAACGTCTATAACTAGGCTAAAGATTGGTCGCGGGGGCCCTGTTAATTCACAAGCGAGGTCTCTTGATTTAACACCTTTGGATTTTTCTGGGCTACTGAAAACAAGACGTCTACAGAATCCCGTTGAGTATTGTAGAAGACGTTGCCACACGTGTGCAGGTCGTTGTGCCAAGTATCAATGAATTTGTCCTACTAAATGCGCAGAAAAATATCGTTACTCACGCACTGACATGCAGTTGATTGATCAGCCCACGAAATAAATTAAAGTATTTCCCCGTGGTTGATGCCAATATTATACTTTCATATGAACCAAATGTGTCACGTGTTATCTGTACTAGACATTCAATTCGTACTGCATTCGTGTAATCTGCATTGGTGTGTTATTGTTATTTGTATTTCTTTTTGATAATTCTGCTGTTTCATTTCCACCAAACCCTCAGTAAGAAGGGATTTGTTGAAAATGTATTTCTTTCTCGCGTAAAGTCCATATAATTATTTTACAAATTCAAATGCAACAGTAAACTAATGCTTTTATATGCAACTGTGGATTGTTATGCCTCTTGAGTGTCAATTCGACATAGCATGGATTCAACAAGTCGTTGGAAGTCTCCTGCAGAAATATTGAGCCATGCTGCTTCTTTCGCCGTCCATATTTTCGAGATGCTGCCGGTGCAGGATTTTGTAAACGAACTGATTTCTCGATTATGTCCCATAAATGTTCGATGGATTCATGTTGGGCCAAATCATTCACAAATCATGATCTGGGTGGCCAAATAATTCGCTCGAATTGTCCGGAAGGTTCTTTAAATCAATCGCGAACAGTTGTGACATGGCGCATAGATATCCACAAAAAATCAATCTTTGTTTGGGAACATGAAGTCCATTAATGACTGCAAATGGTCTCCAAGAAGCTGAATATAACCATTTTAATGATCAGTTCACTTGAACCAAAGAACTGAGTTCATTCCATGTAAAAACAGTACATACTATTATGGAGCCCAAGTTTTCCAGTCGTCTACAGTCCAATCGACATGGTCACGTGCCCAGGTGAGGCGTTGCAGGCGATGTCGTGCTGTTAGCAAAGGTACGCGAGTAGGTTTTCCGCTGCCATGGCTAATTAAAGTCAAATTCCGCCACATTGTCCTAACGGATAGGTTCGTCGTTCTTCCCACATTCATTTATGTTATTTCACGCAGTAGAAGTGATGATCAAGTTCCAGATTGGATGACACCGTAACAGCTGGTTCGCGTCAACACACCCTATGTTTAAATCGATAATTAAAGCGGCCTTTGGAAGGAAACAATTGATTACTGATAAGCGTACTATTAAAGAATTATTTACTTAATTAATTTACAAATAATAATTTACAATTAATAAATGTTAGTGAATCAACACAAACAATATCTGAAAACACACCTAGGGATCACATTCTTTCATTCAAATGAAAAATAAATAAAATGGTTTCTGTAGAAGCTCGAAACAAAGACCTTGGATTGTTTTTTTAATACATAGATTAAATGTGTCAAATTTCCGCTATTTAAAACTGGATTAAAATCTCCTGCAGACAGTGATGTTCGAACAGCAAGTTTCTATGACACACATTGCTAGGTCCCTTTGTTTCTCGTGCATCATCTGCACACATGAAAATCTGCCACCTAGCCACCCACGCGGCTGCGACAGCACATGATACAATGGATCACACTGCATGATGTCGTAGTCGTTTTTTGGAGACCTTCAACTTCTGTATACAATGCTAAATGCTATGAGAAGGTGGAGCACCATCTGAGGTTTCAAAACCAGCTGCAACTTCAGAACATGTTGGACGTTGCACCTGCGAGGATCTGAATGAGGCTCGGGATAGAATCATAGACCAGATCCAAAGGTGAAAGATTTTCTTTCAATGAAAATTCGTTTTACTTCACAAATTTTCTAATGCATTATTTTGTATGGCTTAATGTAGGGGGTGTATTTTCATATTACACCACTGAGAAATTCAATGTGATTTCTTAAATTACTATTAGCAGGATTATTCAGTCACACTGCATTTGCATCTGAAACATCTAAAATATATAACTTGCCATACGTTGCACTGTTTGGATCTTCAGGGTGTAACAATTATATTCTATGATGAAGTTCCAGAATTTTGAACACATATGGACCATGACCAGGTGACAATGCAATATCAGCAGCGAATGAGACAAAAGATAGAGCACTATTATATTGATAAACATTATTTCTGAAGTTTTTTGATGTGTCATCAACTCCTATAAACATGCTGCTGCAGTGGCGAATTATCGAAAAACAAAAAATTGGTAATGTAGGGCCTTTGTAACGAATAAAAGGAGGTTTCGCGTCCGTTTCAAAAAATACCTGTTTGAATGTTTCTGTTCATGACGAATGATAGATCCAGATTTTTCGGAAAAAAATTGTCTTCGAGAAAATTGAGTTTACATTTTACTTCCGAAAATTAATAATTTAATCTCTTAAATCTACTTAAAATGCATTTTTGTTTTAAATTGTTCAGTATTCACGGTATTCATAAGTGAAACATTGAAGGATGAACACGAATCAGGTTTACGGAAATTTAAAAAATTGCTGGAATGCTGGAATTTTATTTGCGTATCTTCAGTGTGAACGAATTTCTTGTGATTTAGAGAACCATATGATTTAATCTATTAAATCTACTATATTAAATTATATATTAAAATATAGTAATATTGATGAACTATTTTCATTTTAAAAAATAATTCAAAAAAATTAAAGGTATTAGGTATTTTATTAAACCCCTAGCACTTAGGTGGAGTCTTTGGTTGTAGAATACATGTTCCCTTACTTTAAGATTACATATCAGTAACAAATAATAGAGAAATTATACTCGAATGTGTTGTAGAAACACTAAAAAGAAGATTATAAATTTAAACAATATTAAATTACTATATTAAACAGTAATACTTATTGAATTCACGACCACACTATTAATTCTAGGAATAAGTCACCAACTTCCATTAACTATTCCTAAAATATATTAAACTGTGTTATTAATAATTAATTTATTTGCACAAATATTATGCATGTTTTAGGAAAATGCAAATGTGGGAACTCAATTGTCAGCACATTTGATCGGAAAGATAATGCTCCGAATGTCTTGTTAGAATAAGAAATATCAAAAGGAGAAGGACAATGTGGTGCACGGCAATTAGGCCAGACAACCAGAATTAGTTGGATGTACCCTAGAAGAAAAATCTGTTCATGTGTATCGCTGCTTAGAAGCTGCAGACACTAGCAGTGGGTCCATTTTCGTACAGCGACAATGCACTACACAAAGCTAAACAGGAATCTTTGTCCGCTGAATTATTAGGCTCAGATCCAGTTAAAGCTCTGGCTACTTTGAGATGTTCGGCTGACAGAACAGTGATTCATCATATAGGATATGATCCTTTCTGAGTTCATATATTTTCGAACCACTAAATAAATTTATACAAAAAGTCCATTGGTGAACCATACTTATGACCAGATGCAACAAGATACGATGCGAAAAAATTCGCCATGTAGGTGATTCTTATTCGCAAAATCTATTTCTGTATTTGGCCGTGATGCATTGTACAGTTGGACAATTTCCCGTTGCGGAAATGGTCTCTGAAAAAGTCAGGCCAAAGTCGTCTGTATCATCACGACTAAAAGATATGGGTAAAATTTGAAGCTCGCTTTTCAGAGGAAGTGGTGAGTACACTATTAACAATATACAGTTATTGTAATTTGTTCTAAAATATAAGACGATACAAAAGCTAAAATATTCGCTACACACCTTCGTGTTTTTAGATCTGCGATTATTCTAAGGCACTACTAAATGTTTGTGTCTGGTCTTTCTGTGGGATCTTCACGAATGAACTTTATGCAGATGTCTGCATGAATGGTTCATGTCTCATATTCGTTAAAAAACGGATTTTTCGAATATTTAATATTTCAAAAATTTGTTCGGAGTCTTACAATTTGTACAATAGTACAATTATGAAGGCGCAATTTTTTTCTTAATGAAATGTGTTCATCAAAAACAGATATTCAAATAAGATCATGTTAAAGAAGAGAGACTATTCTGGAATTCGAACGGGGTAAGTCAAACAAAACGCTCTATTGTTAAGGCTAATGATTTAGGAGAAACGGTCTCTTTACCTTGCCCAGGGCCCCAATTAGAGGGACAATTCTGAGATTCGAACTCGGCTGATAAAAACTAGCCGCTTCGCAGCACTTTTCTTATTACAGACTATATTTAGTACTTGTTTTTCTGCAAATTTTAGCGTAGAGTATGAATTGTTAAGGCTGATGGTTTAGCAAGTACGGTCTTCTTACCTGGCCAAGTGCGTTTTTAAGAGGAAGATTCTAGAATTCGAACCGGGGGAAAAAAAACTAACTGGTCCGCGGAAACTTTTTTTATTAGATATTATATTTCTCACTTGTTAACGGCGATATTTTTCCGTAGAGTATGAATTGTGAAGGCTAATGGCTTAGACGGATCGCCTTTTCCTCGGGGCAGGGCGCTGCCAAGAGGTATATTTCTGGAATTTGGGTAAATGAAACTCTCCGGTGCGCAGATATTTGTTATTAATTATATTTAACACGTGTTTACGACAGTTTTTGGCGTAGAGTATGAATTACTAAGACTGCCGACTCTATTATGGGCCATTTTGTTCTCTGTTTTTCAATTAATTACAAACTATTTAAATTCAAAAATAATTTTGGCATAAAAAATTGTGGATCCCAAAGCAAGTCGATTCAGTGATGGATCTGTAAGCAAGTAGAGTAAATGATGCATCTCAAACAAGTCTATCAATTGGTGGATCCCAAAGCAAGTCTAGCAAGTGGTGGATCCGAAAGAAAGTCGATCAAGTGATGGACTGAATGTGAACGCATGTCGACCAGTTGGTAGGTCCGTTAGCAAGTCAAGCAAGTGGTAAGTTCTTAAGTCGAAAAAGTGGTAAATCCCAAAGCATGTCGAAGGTGGTGGATCCACCAGTAAGTCGATCAACTGGTAGATCGAAGAGTCGATCAATTGGTGAACGCAAAGCAAGTCGCGTCAGGAAACAGGAATTTCACTATTACTCCAATGTCGTATTTTCACTGTACAATATATTTAATCATTGTTACTTTTCCGACGAGCCCCTGCGAACCGTCACACAAGTCGTGATTACCGAACAAGACGTTTAAAATGCCTTTGACGGCGCAAAATGTGGATCCCATGGGATGCAACTAATCTGATTCACGCGGAACCGAGAAGCATCGCGCCGGGGGAGCGGATTACATATTCTCAATTTGGCAAATGAAAAACAAATTAAACTTTAAAAATTGTAAATTCATAAATTTACTAACTAAAAAACGAAATGAAGAAAAGTAAACGCATTTACATTTAACTTCGACGTGATTAAAAGCCTAGCTCTCGAAACCAACACAACGAAACAAGCGAACGAGCACAAGTGAAGAACCGGCACGCGCACTCCAGCACAGTACGACACGGCGAACGAAGCACGTGGCCCCGGGGCTGGGCTTCATCCAACGGTCGAACGCATCCTTGGAACTATATAATGAATTTTAGGTATAATTTTACAAATATTAGTACTGTTATGTAAAATTATGTTTACTAGGATTTAAAACATTTTTTAAATCTTCAAACGGGGTGATGTTTATTTACCGGAAGAGCCCTTCGGGCCCTGTCCTCCATTGTTAGCCTCGTAGTGCGAAGTAGATTCTATTCACGCAGGTTTTCTTGAGTTCTCATTTCGCTAGAAGCTCTATTTCGATGGCAATACTCAAATTTAATCAAAGTGTTAGCTATATATAGTTTATAGATTTTTACGCGATTAGTTAAAACTAGTTGAATGTGGTGTCGCCGACGCAGTTAACTGTTTTAAAAGGTGTTTCATGTGATGAAAATGTCTAAATGCCATGCATAGATTCAAATAAGATCTTACAATCTCTGGCATTGGACATACTAATTAATTGTACTAGCTAATAATGTTATGCTCCCGGTCAAAACTTCCCAATACTCAAAGATCTTGCATGTTCCCTCCATATGGGATATGAACTGATAATATTGCAATTTCAAAATTGTAATCGCAGTAAACAATATTTGCAGCTATGGATGTTGCGAATAGTTAGAATTTAGTACAACTACATTAGTATACCCTTTTTGCTACAATAAGCACAAAAGTGCACATAAAGGATCACCTGTAAGCTGTTCTTGAGCGTTATTCTCTAATCCTAATACAAGATCATTCTCAATTAGTTCTAAAAATGCTCTCACAAAACTTCCTACAATTACATTTGACTCTTCCCCCATTTGCTCTCCTAAGAACGTAAATGTGCAAAGTCAAATACGCAGACGCTTCCGTTCTCTAACATCACTCGCAGTTCTGATTATCCTCGGATGCACGTGGCGTTCTTCAATTTTAATAAGTTCTCTGGAAATACTACATACGTACGTATTTACAAATTTATTATAAAAAATCTAGGGACGAAACACTTCCCTTCTTATGTTCAAAGCAGCATCACTATTGATAATTCTGCTGTCACATGTTCTGTTGTGTTTCATATGTTCCAGAACAATCGAGTGTTGTCATCCTCATAGAAAAACATTATGACGTCGTGGCCGAAATATTACGTGGGTTTAATCAACGTAATTTACATATATCTATATAGATTATGTGCGTTTAATTATCCGCCTATCCACTAAGTTCGCAGCGCTAGAACACGTAAAAACACCTTTTTGGAAATTTCGTAGAATCTTATCAGATCCAAAAACAAATTACCAGTCCCCCACTAGGAGACCGTGACGCTCTAGGAGAATGACACCTCATTTGTATCAATTGGTTTAATGTCATTGCTTTTAGATTTCTCGATATCAACTCTAGACTAAACGTTTCATCCCATCGCTTCCTGAAGATGACGAGGTTAGGGGTTAAATATAAGACGTAGGAAACAACTTCGCAGCTTAAGTAAGGAAATAAAGTCCAAAACGTAAGTTTTTTCATATTAATTCAACATCTACATGCACTTTGACGAAAGAAGAATGATGATTCATCAAGGGTGTGAAATGAAGTGATTTATCAAGGAAGTGAAACACTCAACTAAAATTAAATATAATTAGTTTCTTCGCCGCTTCATCAGACCACGAATCGACGCGCGGGATCGGAGAACGAAAGCGAACAATGACTGAAGGAAATTCTGTGATTGGACTTATGGTTAATTCACGACAACTGCCTTTTTACGATCTCGTACACGTTTTACAGTGAGAGTTCGCTGCACAAGGGCTGCAAAAATTGATGTCGACATTTTTGATGATACAAAATTGCTGTTTTGAGAGTCCTTGATACCTAAAGCGTTATTTTGTTTTTTCATGTATTTATCTTAAACATTCTTCCTCCTATCCCGTCCGTCACACTACCCTACCACCGTACAACATATTAGCGCTTCACCTAATTTGTACATGATTTTCCCCGAAATATGTACTTCACGATCAATCTGACACTACTCGAATAACTACGAATTTGAAACAAATGTTTTAATTTTTGGAGGTACTTTACAACCTTCTTGGTCATTTCGATTTTTTTTAATGATTGTATTTTTTTTAAATTTTAGTCCGAATAGAACAAAATACGCTTATAAAAATTGCAAATTTTCAGTAAAACTGAGTTTTCAGAAACTGCAAAAGTTTAAAATTATTTGAGTCCACTTTTAGAACAGCATTATTGAACATAGACATTGTTTCCTAAATATGATTCAATTTCATGAGGAAAGGAAAAGAAGAAACTTGTGACGTAAGAGGGTGAAGAATAATCTGCGCATCCTTTCGTAAGCTTCAAAATCACCACCATTTTTCTATAGACGATGTAACCACTCAAGTGTGGTTAGCAACATTCAAAAACCAAAAAATGTATATTTCGAATAATAGAAAACTTTATTTACGTCGGCAAATGAACAACAGATTTGTTTTTATGGTATTGGAGAAAGCAAATAAATCGGTGCAAACAACAAGGTTCATTGTCACATTTTGCCGGTGTTGAGTTAGAGGTGGGAAACTGTTCTTAAAATACAAATTCAACTTTCTATGCATAAAACTTTGTTGTCCGTGAACTCTGTAACGCCTGTAGAGTGTCCTTTAACTATTAATGTTTAGAAAAAATGATCGATGTCCGGGACTTAAACCTTTTTGCTTACCCTTCAAAATCTGAAGCTCCTGGACATCGAACGACATCTCCGATTCAAATGTATGGTTCCCGTTTCTTCTGTCGCTTTTCTTCTTCTTCTGCCAGGATTCTTCTTCTCCAACCCAAACTCTTGGATCTACTTCTACCACCAATAGAAAAACGTGCGCATAGTGAAGCTACATTTATGTCCAGAAGCAAAACAAGGAGCCATCTCAGCATTTGCTCAATGGATCAAGAGGAACAACAAATAACGTGATCGATAGGGCTACTGAATGCTGAAATACACTATTTGTAACAGTAGTATCTTAGAATTATACAGTACAAATGTTAAATAGTGAATTATGTATCCCTGTTAAAATAAATATTAATTCCCTTTTTCATGGTCTTTGCAGCATTTACTTGTATTAAAGCAGTTATCGTCAGAAAAAATTTCTAAGATTCAAATTTGATAATAATTTTCCTTGTTTAATGTCATCTGGCAATGAGCTGTAAAGTAAGATGTACGCATTATATGTGGATTTCTTGTAGTAAGCTGACGATACTGCCAATTGATGAATATGATTCCTATGACGCGTGTTTATATATTGTGGCGTCACCAATTAATCAGTATAATTTTATTGTGGCGTCGCCAATAATAAAATAATTTTTGCATCTAATGATAGCTCCCGTCGAGGCAGAAGTGGGTCGAGGGACACTGCCTTTGCCGCGAAGGGCTTGCCCCGACCGCATTCAGGCCCTTTTCAGAGGCGACCCGTTTATTGCCCTCATAAAAGACACACTGGCCCCCTGGCCGAAACCCGGTCGGACAATGCACGCCCTCGCGCCCCCTCTTTTGCCACCACCCTGGGAAGGAATGCCAAGCCCCGAAGGAGTTTGCACGGGTGTCGATTAAGAGGAAGACACATTTACAACGCGTCGTGAACGAGACCTTTCTCAGCCGTCAACCCTTTCGAACAATGCCCGCCCCCGCACCCGTTGGCACGCGCCTTGAGTAAGGCACCCGAACCCCACGGGGGCTATTTACAAATTAAACACAGCAGGCTGCCGATAAGCCTTTTGCCGACCGAGATGACCCGTGAAATGCGCTCCTGCTTGAACACGTGTCCAGACAGCTGCGAGGAGCTTCTGGAACATCTGACAAAGGGAAGCGAGCGAGAGAAGAGAAGCCGGCGTTAGACAGAGAACGATCTATGGAAAAGTACAGGAAAATTGCCACATGATTGGTAAATCAGAATCCTGCGACGCAGTTACCCTCAGCCAATGGGAAGCTTCGCTATGAGGGAAGGGATAAACTTACAGAGTTAGGAACATTTTGGGAGGGGGGAAGGGAGTTTTCTTGAATACGAGATGAGAGAGGAAACTTTACTTGCGATCGGAGCGCGACGGGGGAGGAACACTCCCAGAGAGGAGAAGTACTTTTGACCGGAACGTTACTTGGTTACTTGATTACCGGATTACTTGGTTACTCGGTCACTCAATCAGATTGCTCAATTACTTTACTTTAACTTTTACTGACGATCGGGAGGCGAGTTGGGAAAGACTTTCCCAGAGTCTATTTAGTTCGAACGCGACTAGTGCACTTGTCGCGGAGGAAACTCGGGCGGGAGATCACTGGATCCCGCGCTACTTTGCCGCGTTACGCCGGGCCCATTGATAGCCCACCGCATTACGTCAGCGCCCGTGGCCACTCGCCCGACTGAGCCTGCTCGAGTCGGCGACCTGGGACTGCCGCTGCCAGCTGAGAGGGGACGCGCCGCAGAAGGTCAGCGACCCGGACTGCCGCCGCCCCTGCCTCCGAGGCTGCCGCCCGGCTCGCTCGTGGAGCCAGCACAGCTACCGGTGAAAAGCTACGAGGCGAAGCCGTCTCGCAGGACAATTTTAACGGCGAGAAATTGCTAGTGGCCGCGCTCAGGCCCTGCAGATCTTAAATGGTGAATTGCACGTTTCATCAAAGAGTAAGCCTAATATGTTAGCCTTAAGGGAATTAGCAATTAGTAATAAGGACAATGAGCTCACAGAGTAGAGTTAGTAAGAAACTTGCGTCGCCCTTTGCGACATGTAACTTCCCTGGCAGCTCATGGTGCCAGGAATAAACTGTTATTTGTTATAAATGACTCTGTGCTATAATTCATGACCTCCCAACACTTCCATCCAGTCATATTTCAGGAGCTGAACCTGGCGCCCTCCCCCGCTGGTATTACATTTGGCTGGTCCCAACGTGGGGCTAGTTTAGTTGATTAGATCGCTTATATTACAATATATATATATATATATATATATATATATATATATATATATATATTAGATGTTCCCAGTTTTTTCAAAAACTACAAATTCCTAAACAGGCAATGGAAAGGTAATATATTGTAATGCAACCTGGAAGTTACACTATCATAAGGGGGGAATTGCCGTCACACTATAGGTGCGACGGTCACATTCAGACAGAAGGGCGCACGGGCTGAATTTATTTGAAGGGCGCCAAGCGCGTGCCTTACGTGCTGTCCTGTCACCGGCGTTGAGCATTTCAGGGGTGAGCGCCCTGGGTCGAAGGATCGCATTTGGCTTACTGACTACAAGTAATACACAGGCTATATTTCTTTGTGTTAACCACCCGACAAAATGGCGGAGACACGTTTATTATGGATAAATTGTCTCTCACATACAATTATCTGTTGAGCTTCCCTCTGGCTGATAATTATGGGCGTGAAATAATTATGGGCGAGATAATTATGGGGGTGATGATTGCGATATCGCTACTTCACCCCGAAAGGGTTACACGTCCATTACCGGCGGTGTGCAGCGGAGGACCCGTAGCCCCAAACGCCCTGTAGTCGGCCGGAGCGCTCGTGAAAATCAGGCTGCGCGGAAGATCATCCGTGACCGTCCGCGAAATGAGTCGGTTTTGATGCGCGGGTCGCAGGTCGTCACACGTCGCCTGGACCGCGTTTTGTGTTTTACAGCCGAATAGTCGGGCTGCACACCCTCACGTATAATTTCAGGGTGTTGATCCTAATATCCCAGCCCGGCATCCGGAATGAATTCTGATGCTGAGTGATGTCTGGTAGGATCGTGCGAAGAACAGCGATCGTCCGTTGAATGGCTGTTGTCGTCGTTAAACCAAGAACTATGGTCTCTCTACGAGCCGACCGATCGCTGTCGAGATTCTTTCTCTAATAATCCTCTGCTCTTTAGCGCCCTCAGCTCACCCGATTCCCGTCCCCACCCCTTTCGCAAGATGCGAGAGCTCTGTCACGTGACTAGCGCAATGTTTTCCATTGGCTTGTTCAAAAGTTTCCATAACATTCTATCACCCGAACTCTGTGACTGGGTTAAGGGGACCGCATATTTTTGCAACCTTGACATGTGATTGGTTCTTAACATGTTATTGGTTGTTTATTGTTCTCCCTCTAGTGCCTACATGACTCGACAGACGTCTACGAAGCTTTATGGTTTATTACCCCTTAGGGATTAGCTAGCGAGCTGCCCCCGAGTCTTAATACGACTGTTCCGGGAGTCAATCGCATACTGCCAAACACAAAGATCGTAGGGGTGCTTTGGGAGGCGGCGCGGCTCGAATTGTGCCTGCCGAAAGCGCCCTTCGCTCGGAGGTATTTTAAACGGGCGTGACGCAAGGGGTGCGCTGTGCGATGGGTCATTGTGACTAATATATATGTAAAGAAAACATCGACACTCGCATCGGAGTCACCGTTTTCTTCGATTCAAATGTGCCGCGCTATCGACAGCTGACACCGTCCCGGGAGCCGCCTGATGACTGACTAGCAAGGCATAAGATAAGAAGATCGCGTTGAGATCACACGTGTTTAAAAACGTGATTAAAAGTTAAAACATTACCTGAAGTAAAAACTTTAAATGTTGTTTTCTGTTTTTTACAGGTAATCTTCTTTTTTCATTTAACCATTGTAAATATTGTAAATAGTGAAACAAAATTATATCAAACTGTTTTTTTACAGAAACGCAACTGAGTTTTTATTTCCAATTTTGGAGAACTATTTCCGTCCCATTATAAAACAACATTTTTGTTTTGGAAACTTCAAATGAAGATGGATAAACTACGATTCGACTTTATGATGAAAGGAGTAGGAGATGGAAAATCAACGGTATTATGCCTAACCTCAATTGGCACACCGGATGGCAGACCTTTTGCCTTACCAGATGAAATGCAAAACACACTTTTGCACAAAGATCTGACTGAAACACAAATGTTTGGTAAGATAAAAAATACACTCAAGAAAAGACATCAATTTCGAAAAGTCTGGATCACTTTGACAGAGAATTTAAAACAAGTATATTTGGACGACGAAGAAAATTTGCAATTTGAAAATTATTATTTAGAAGAGATTACAGAGAAAGAAGTGGAAAAACCTGCACAGGTTATTTCAAATGAAACAATTGAAAAGTTATTGAAAAAAATTTTAGATGATAAAAAACAAAAATCCGAAGTAAAAAACTTTGGGAAAATTGCTAATGATTTTATGATTGATAAATTTAACGCCAAAAACTCAAATGCATGTCAATGGATAAATGAGTTTGAGAAAGAATGTGAACGCTTTATGGTGGTAGAAGATCAGGAAAAAATTGAAGCTTTAAAATTTCTCCTAGAAAATGCAAGCGCAGACTGGTATACATGTATGATTTTGAAATATACAATAGAATCAGAATGGAGCGATTGGAAAAAGAACTTTATTGAAACTTTTGGAAATAAAGGCTGGTCTCCGATAAAGTATGCTTTTTCATTTAAGTATCAATCTGGGTCTTTGCTCGATTATGCTTTAAAAAAAGAAAAACTGCTGTTACAAATAAGAAAATCTATGGATACAGAAACTCTAATCGATCTTATAGCTATTGGTTTACCAGATTATGTGTTAAACAATATCGACAGAGAAATTTTACAAGAAACTCAAGATCTCTATAATGAAATAAGTAAGCTGGAACACCTGGTAAAAAAAATACAACTGATTACAAAGGAAAAGTTTACCCCGACAATAAGTTAAAAAAACTTGAAGAAAAAAAAACCATGCCGAATCTGTGAGAATGCAAAAAAAGGTAAACGTTTCCATCCTGAATCTAATTGTTGGTTTAAAGAAAAAAATGACAATAAGACTGAACCAATAAAATCTATAAACAACTCGGAACTGGAAGTGGATTTGAATCAAAACAATCCAAAAAACTAGAAATTCAATCATTAATAAAAATCGAGTTACTGTTGAATGACACTCTCAACATTTCGGGCATTTATGATTCAGGCTCGAATGTGTCATTAATAAACGCAAAATTATTAAAGTTAAAACAGAAAAACATGAATGATTCCCAAACAGTAAACTTGAAAACCATTAATGGTGCGAAAAAAACAAAAGGTATGATAACACTGAAAATAAAAATCTACAATATAGAGAAAGAAATGAACGTCTTTATTATAGACAACGAAAATTTCAATTACGAATTTTTAATAGGTCTGGATTGTATAAAAGAATTTAAACTGATCCAAAATGAGGATTTAAAAATAACTCAATATTATAATCCAAAAGAGAAAGAAGAAAAAAATAAAAATGAAAACATTCCTGATGTGCCAGGTGACTTGAGAGAAAAATTTCAAAATAACGGACAGGAAAGAAAAACAAATAATACCAATTCTAAGTATTTAGATGATGCAGAAAAAGAATATAAAGTCAATTTCAACGAGCATGTAAACACTGATGAATTCGAAATTATTGTAAATCATCTAGATGTAGATAAACAATTTGAGATTGACAAATTGATTGAAAAATATAAATCAGTATTTGCAAAAGATAAGTATGATATCGGCACTGTAAAAAATTATGAAGCACATTGATTTGATAGTGGACAAGTATTGCTATAAACGTCCGTACAGATGTACGATTGAAGACAAAAGAGAAATTGAGAGTCAAATCGAAAAGCTACTAAAAAAAACTTAATAGAAGAATCATATAGTCCGTTTGCCGCACCAGTAACTCTAGCATATAAAAAAGAAGATAATAAAAAATCAAGGTTATGCATTGACTTTAGAGAATTAAATAAAATCATTGTACCTCAATCACAACCCTTTCCACTGATTGAGGATCTTATGGTAAAAACAGTCAACTGCAAATACTTTACAACCTTAGATATTAATTCAGCTTTCTGGTCAATTCCATTGAAAATAGAAGATAGACAAAAAACCACATTTGTAACGCAAGAAGGACATTTTCAATGGACCAGCCTCCCTTTTGGCTTAAAAACGGCACCGGCTATTTTTCAAAGGATTTTGAACAATATTTTGAGAAAATATGGTCTAACAAAGTTTGCAGTAAACTACATAGACGATATACTGGTCTTTTCAAGATCTTTTGATGAACACATAACACACATATCAATGATGTTAGAAGCAATAGAAAAAGAAGGCTTCAGAATAAAATTTTCAAAATGTTCTTTCGCAAAAGACTCAGCAAAATACTTAGGCCATATAATACAAGACAATTCTATAAGACCACTACAGGATTATCTAATTGCAGTAAAACAATTCCCAACACCAAAAAACCAAAAAAATATACGCCAATTTCTTGGGAAAATTAATTATCATCATAAATTTGTCCCACACATTGCAATTATTTTAGATCCACTACATAATCTTTTGCGAAAAAATGTGAAATTTATATGGTCTAAGGAATGTCAAGAATCATTTGAAAAAATAAACTATGCTCAGAACCAATTTTGAAAATATTTGATCCAGAGTTACCAATCCATATTTACACTGATGCAAGTATCAAGGGAATCGGAGCAGTATTAAAACAAAAAGACAACAATGGAGATAGTAAGCCAGTGGCATATTTTTCAAAAAAATTGAGTGAAGCTCAGAAAAATAAAAAAGCAATTTACCTTGAGTGCTTGGCAATAAAAGAAGCCGTGAAATATTGGCAACATTGGCTTCTTGGAAGAGAGTTTTTAGTATATTCCGATCATAAACCCTTAGAAAATCTTAATATAAAAGCGAGAACAGATGAAGAACTTGGTGATTTGACATATTATTTGTCTCAATACAATTTCAAAGTCAAATACAATCCTGGAAAATTAAATCAAGAGGCAGACTGTTTGAGCCGGAATCCAGTTTTAGAACCTGATGAAAATTCAGATGACATATTAAAAATAGTAAACCTAGTAAACCTAGAGGAGATAAAGAATGATCAAAGAAAACACACAGAAGTTCAAAATAATAAGAATAAGCTGATATTAAAAAATGAAATTTATTATAAAAAATCAAAAAGAAGAGACAAAATTTTATTATCAGAAGAATTCAGCGAAGCATTAATAAGAAACGTACACAATACTTATTGTCACTTGGGAAGAACCCAGATGATAAATAAAATAACACCATTCTATACAGCGAAAAATTTGATTATAAACATTAAGAAGATTTGTGAAACTTGTGACATCTGCATAAAGAATAAATCACGAAAAAAATCGAAATTTGGATTAATGTCACACTTAGGACCAGCAACGTACCCATTTGAGATCATGTCTATAGACACCATAGGAGGATTCGGAGGATCCCGATCAACAAAAAAATACCTACACTTATTGGTCGACCATTTCACACGGTACGCTTATGTTTTAACGTCAAAAAACCAAAACTCTGATGATTTCATAAAACTAATGGAGAATGTGACAGAAAACCATGATGTCCAAATGGTACTAACGGATCAACATCCAGGAATAAATTCCAAAAAATTCAAACAATTCTTGGAAAAGAAAAAAATAAGAATGATCTTCACTGCCGTAGATTCACCTTTCTCAAATGGTCTCAATGAAAGATTAAACCAGACCTTAGTGAATAAAATACGATGCACTATAAACGAAAATGACAAAAAGATTGCATGGACAACTATTGCGAAAAAAGCTGTGGAAAAATACAACGAAACAGAGCATACAGTGACAAAATTTGCACCAAAATATTTGTTAGAAGGTAGAAACATAAACATCCTACCACATGAATTAAAGAAAAAAACCACAACCGAAAATTTAGAAAGAGACAGAAAAATAGCACTTGAGAATACAAAAAAATCTCATAATGAAAACAAGAAACGATTTGACCTACACAGAAAACAAATTGAATTAAATGAGGGAGACCTCGTATATGTAGAAAATGGAAATAGTCTGAATAGAAAGAAATTAGATGAATTGCGAATTGGACCATATTCGATAACAAGAAAAATCTCTAACTCAATCTATGAAGTTGACACCGGACACAAGAAAAAAGAATCCAATCTCTATCACATAACGAAACTAACTCCACTTGTAGAGGATTATAAAAATTGAACAATTGCATGGGAATTGTTCACATCTCAAGAGGGGAGATGTAAAGAAAACATCGACACTCGCATTGGAGTCACCGTTTTCTTCGATTCAAATGTGCCGCGCTATCGACAGCTGACACCGTCCCGGGAGCCGCCTGATGACTGACTAGCAAGGCATAAGATAAGAAGATCGCGTTGAGATCACACGTGTTTAAAAACGTGATTAAAAGTTAAAACATTACCTGAAGTAAAAACTTTAAATGTTGTTTTCTGTTTTTTTACAGGTAATCTTTTTTCATTTAACCATTGTAAATATTGTAAATAGTGAAACAAAATTATATCAAACTGTTTTTTTACAGAAACGCAACTGAGTTTTTATTTCCAATTTTGGAGAACTATTTCCGTCCCATTATATATATATATATATATATATATATATATATATATGTGTGTGTGTGTGTGTGTGTGTGTGTATAGTGGCGTCACCAAATTTTATTATATTAATTTTATTATATTATGTTTTCTCTACGGAAAGAAAGTAGGTCTCGAGACTGGGCTGTCACAAAGAATCCTTTTCCACGCCCCGAGCCCCCGTCGTCAGCTGCCCCGCCCGCCCGCCAAATGGGGCGCCGTCCGCAGCAGACTTATTTACAAGTCGCCCGTCACACGCCCTTCGGCAGGGTGGCGATCTGCGGGGAAGGATCCCCACTCCCCCTTCGGGGAGCCCCCGCGCACTTAACAAACAATGACCGCCCGCGTCTTGGCCCGGAGACAGACCCCGCCTGCTGCCATTCGCCACGCGCCCGCGCAAGGAATCTCCCTACAACCCTTCCGGAAACCCCAGAGGTATTGATAATAGCTCGCCCGTCGCCGGCTGCCGATCACGGCGCCGAAGAATTATGTTTTCGGAAACAAAGCCGCCTCAACACGTGTTCGGGCAGCTGCAAGCGATTCTTCTAGAATTAGAGAGATTGCCATGGAAAATTTCAGGAACAGTGCGTCCCGATTGGGTGACAAAAAATTGCGACGCAAATAGTTTCGGCCCGTGAGATCTCCCCGTGAGGGAAGGGACAAAGCTACGGTCCCAGAGACGTTTTCGGGAGGGGGAAACGGAGGCGAGCTCGGCCGGGAGCTGAGTAGAGAAAAACATTATTAGGGAGAAATCGTAGGAGAAAAGAGGTGGCTCTCAATATTATTAGAGAGAAATTGTAGGAGAAAAGATGTGGCTATTAGATAAGACTCGGAGTGAGGAACATTAGTGCCGTCTCGGGCCCACTCAAGCCCGCATTACGCCCGCCCGCCTGCCTTTGACGACTCCGAGCCATGGCGCCAGCTGAGAAGCACCGAATGTGGAACCGGTGACCTGACCACCGCCCTGCCCTCGCCAGAGCGAAGATTAATCACGAGACGAGGACAGCCATCTAGCCGGTCTGCGGAGGCGCCGACAACCAGCGGTGATAATCCGGTATTTAACCGAAGACGAAATCTCTCCCCTGATTACGTCACGGGGTTCCTTCGCTGGGTAGACCGGCGAAAGTTTCAGCGTTGGCGCGCTCAGGCAGTTTTTTTAATTATTGTAGACAAAACCCCCTAATGTTAGTGTTAAGATGTTTCTTCCTAGCTATTAGAACCATGAGCTCATTGCGTAAAATTGGTAGGCAGTCTTTGTCGCTCTCTTGCGACGTGTAACTTCCCTGACAGCCAATGTTGCCAGGAATAAATTAATTTTGCCCAATTAATGAAATGATTTAATCGATAACCTCCCTTCTCTTCCATCCATTCATTATAGGAATGAACCAGCGATCAGACTGAGCTATAAAAGTTACAATATATATGGAAAGGATGGAGCACAATACCAGACGTGTAACAGGCGATTTAAAGCGCGAAACTGCAATCAGTACGACGGCCTTTGCAGTCACGACCGTATATATATATATATATATATATATATATATATATATATATATATATATATATATATATATATATATATATATATATATATTATATTGAAACGCGGAAGCGTGTCCATACGTAATTAAAGACAAGAAGTACAGGAGTATAATTACTACTCATTTTGAACTGCGCGGCATAGCGGCAGGTGCGAGGACAAACGGTGGGGGGAAGAGTGGACGTCGCCTCCGCCGTGGCCTAGCGAGAGAGGGGGGGATTTCGGCCGTTACAAGTCGAGCGCGACGGTTGAAGCGGTTGCCGGGTGGCGGCCGAGGAGTGTGGCCGGGAGACAGCCGTTGAGGACAGTTGCTGAGAGCGTGTGTAAGAAAGTGGCCGGAAAAAGACGGTTAACTGTAAGCAGAGCAGGACATTATCAAAGACGGAAGACGTTCAACAGTGTTAGATTTGTCTAATCGCTGATTAAAAGCCGGTAATTTATAGAACAGTGCATGACGTAATGAACGCCGGTACGAAGTGTGATCACGTATACAGCGGTTGCGAGAGGGAAGCCGAACAGAACCGAGAAAGGGGGCAGTAATATAATTCGAGTGCATGGTATGAACGCAATGGGCATCCACGAAATGCTGTGATTGCGCGTGTGGGAGCGAATGCGGAAACATCCGAGGTTGCGGCCGAGGAATTCTCGTCGCCGCCTCTGCAAACCAGCGAGGCACGTGTCTGCGTCATCAACCGCCCGGGGACGCCGAGCCGCGGTGAAGGTCAACGGTCGCCGTCGCCGTGGGTGAGCAGCCACAACAGTCGAATTATTAATGGGGCCCCAAGGTATGATAAGATTACATGGTAACTAGAATCTTGGTACCAAGACATCGAGGTTTTATGTATGTAATCAGGTGTAATAGACGTTGATTCATGAATAAATTGTATTTGTGTTCATACTAATTTACTACTTTGATTTACCAATGTATTATCGAGTCCCTCAGAAAACCCATTCACGAGCAAGACACCCGTCCTTCATAACCTTTAGATTTGCAGTGGAAAGTACCGACAACCAGGTACGTCACAGCTGGCGCCCGAACAGTATGGACTCGTGTATTTAAGAAATGTGGCTCTGAGGAATTTGATGAAACATTGGGAAATATTGTGTGTGTAATTGAATAGAGAATATTAATGCTAATGTATGTGATATGTATGATAATGAGATGGCGCAACAAAGTCAATGTGAAAGTAATTTGTAGGCAGTAAGAGAATTCATTATTTGGAGGGAAGAAAAATAACATATTTGCACTGACAAAATATATGTAAAGAGTGAGAAAGTATAATGATTATTTGGTCATTACCAAAATTTTAATTAGTAGCGGGCATGTATAGGTGATCATTTGGGAAAGTAATTAGTATAAATTTGTTATTATTACATAAACAAGGGTAGAAGATATATGCTGAGAAATTATGGTGGTAATAACCATAGGCATTAGTATAATTTGAGAACAATTGGCAGGATATTTACTGGGTTTATGAAAACAAATAGTGTACACATTGTAAGTGATGAAAAGCAATATAATTTCCAAGATTGTGTAATGCAGGTCAATGTTAATTTGATTGTTTGGGTTTTCATGGCATGGCAGCCAAATAATTTGTGAAATAGAAAGAAAGTTTGTGAGCATAGAAGTACTGGATATTGTTGTACAAGTTGTGCACATCACACGATTTGAATACACATTTTGTAATGCATTGTTCACTGGTTGGTTCTGGGTAATGTTAAAATTTATTGGAAATAATATTACCTATGAAGTATTTTTAGTAGCAATGTAAATATGCATCTGGAATACTCATGCATTAGTGCTGAGGAAATTTTATGAAGTAGGCATTACACTTAATTGTGTGTGATTGTTGCACATGTAATAGCAGTAATTGAGATGCGAATTAATCCAAAAGCAAATAGTGGATTTACATAAATTTGGGGTCATGATAGTGATAATTTTAAGGAGTTCATTAGCAGTGAATATTTATTTAGGTGGTAGTGGTATTATATATTGTGAAGGATATTTTATGTAGTGGTATGTGATTGGGAATTTATGTGATTACAGAATTAGTGTTATTGTACCTTTTGTGGTGAGTGAGGATTCGTTACTCATTATTCAGTATCTGAGGTAATAGTGCATTAAAACCGTCGTGAAGAGCATTTATTGCAGGGATTGGCATAGTCAATTAAGAGGGTAACTGTTGCATTGCTGTCAAAAGAGGCAAATGGAAAGATTGTGTGAACATTTTGGTGCAGCGGGGGTCGAACGGGAGGTTCAAGGCAACGCAATGGAGGCGCAAAGCATAGTGTTGGACCTGGATGAGAAGGTGGGACAAGTAAGGGAGTCAGATGAAGGAATTGGGAGTAGCACATTATCGGAAAGCAGGGATAGTGCAATTGGAAGCCAACTGGATGATACGTTGGGGGATTGTTTTGATGAAAAGGCGAAAATTACGTCAACACCGATGAACCAGGCAGCAGGAAACCCAAATCAGGAGGGTCGAGCAGATACCCATTACAATTTAATGCAGATGATGATGAAGATGTTCGAAGAACAGAACAGGAAGGCGGAAGAACAGAACAGGAAATTAGATGCACTGAATGGGAAAGCGGATGAACAGAAAAGATTCACGGAGGAACAGATTAGGAAGTCGGCAGAAGAACAGAAGAGGATCGCGGAAGAGCAGAGCAGGAAATTAGATGAACAGAGCAGGAAATTAGATGAACAGGATAGGAAAGCCGAGGAACGAATCGGCAAATTACGAGACGAACTAAGTGGGCGAATAGGACGCATTGAAGAACAAATTGAGTCGACTAAGAGTGAGATGTCTAAAATTGCGGATCGACTGGAGGCTCGAGGCCAACTATTAGCCAATGGATTTGCAAAACAGAAAAAGGAATTAGAGTCTTTAGTAATTAATTGGGACAAGGTACTGAAATTTCAATCACACCATCAAGTGGATGCTCGGGTTGCTGCAGAGGATAAAAGTGAGGGGATGACAAACCAACTCCAAGAAGAAATCAAGATAGAGGATGGCAAAATGGTGGAGGTCCAAATCGAGGCCGAGGACGATGTTTGCAGAGTGGAAGTGAAAACGGAAGAAGTGGAGCAAATAATAGAAGAAGAAATCGAGGAGAATATACAAGAGTACGAAGAGAAGGTATCAGTACAAGCTGAGTTTGTACAGGAAGAAGAGTGGAAAATGTCACCGAGTGTCAAGAGTGGGGTGACACCAGTTATGCCTCCAAAGTCGATGAACTCTCCGGGAGACAGTAAGGAAAACCCTCATGCATTTATGCGAGCAGCAGAACGGCATTCAGCAGTAATTAACATATTGGAAGGATGCAAGATCAGGTCCTCATACCTAATTTTAGAGGGGAACGCCAGGATGTGGGCGGAAACTTCTGATGTATTTCCCAAATTTTTGAAGGAATCTGAAGACAAAATTTTCGTACGAGATTGGAGCGAAGAAACCCAAATAAACGTCAAGATCAACTTGAGGAATATTCATTACAACTACGTCATGGGAAGTCTTAGAAAATACGTAACGAAGAGCATTAGGGAGCCAAAAACATCATTTGTTCCTAGGAACTACCAAGGAACGATTTGCGTATTAACGCGACAGTGCCCCGTCACCGCGCAGAACTTACTGCGCAGAGCAAATCATGCCGATTCAGGAAGGTGTCAGAAAGTACTGGAAGAGTATGACTGTACATTCGCAGGCACCCCAAAGAAGAGAAACGGAAGCAAGGTAAACAGGTCAAGAATGGAGCGAAGCCAGGGGCGAGGGAATGGCGATGGCACGGTCAGTCAGCGGGATCAATGCAGAAGAGGTCGTAGTTGGAAATGGGACGATACCTACCAAGAGGTGTTCAACACACTGGAAGCAATGTCCTACAATAGTTGTTTAGGAAACCACCGTCGTCAAAATGGGGCTAAATCGCCGTACAAGAGACAAGACGTGGTAGGACATTACAAGCTCCCAATCGGAAACCGGATCCAATAAGTGAGGACAAGAGTGAAGTGTAGATAAAGTGCATTACTAGTATTAGACAAAACAATCATGTATAAATCTGATTTTAGGAAAATAAGTGTATATAATGTATCATTCAGTGTATAAGATGGTGCTGCTATCGGCAGAGACGACAGTGGTGGAGTGAATTTTTCTTCGGCAAGAAAAATCCGAAAAAGGGGAGGAGGGGGTGATGAAACGCGGAAGCGTGTCCATACGTAATTAAAGACAAGAAGTACAGGAGTATAATTACTACTCATTTTGAACTGCGCGGCATAGCGGCAGGTGCGAGGACAAACGGTGGGGGGAAGAGTGGACGTCGCCTCCGCCGTGGCCTAGCGAGAGAGGGGGGGATTTCGGCCGTTACAAGTCGAGCGCGACGGTTGAAGCGGTTGCCGGGTGGCGGCCGAGGAGTGTGGCCGGGAGACAGCCGTTGAGGACAGTTGCTGAGAGCGTGTGTAAGAAAGTGGCCGGAAAAAGACAGTTAACTGTAAGCAGAGCAGGACATTATCAAAGACGGAAGACGTTCAACAGTGTTAGATTTGTCTAATCGCTGATTAAAAGCCGGTAATTTATAGAACAGTGCATGACGTAATGAACGCCGGTACGAAGTGTGATCACGTATACAGCGGTTGCGAGAGGGAAGCCGAACAGAACCGAGAAAGGGGGCAGTAATATAATTCGAGTGCATGGTATGAACGCAATGGACATCCACGAGATGCTGTGATTGCGCGTGTGGGAGCGAATGCGGAAACATACGAGGTTGCGGCCGAGGAATTCTCGTCGCCGCCTCTGCAAACCAGCGAGGCACGTGTCTGCGTCATCAACCGCCCGGGGACGCCGAGACGCGGTGAAGGTCAACGGTCGCCGTCGCCGTGGGTGAGCAGCCACAACAGTCGAATTATTAATGGGGCCCCAAGGTATGATAAGATTACATGGTAACTAGAATCTTGGTACCAAGACATCGAGGTTTTATGTATGTAATCAGGTGTATTAGACGTTGATTCATGAATAAATTGTATTTGTGTTCATACTAATTTACTACTTTGATTTACCAATGTATTATCGAGTCCCTCAGAAAACCCATTCACGAGCAAGTCACCCGTCCTTCATAACCTTTAGATTTGCAGTGGAAAGTACCGACAACCAGGTACGTCACAATATATATATATATATATATATATATATATATATATATATATATATATATATATATATATAAATAAAATATTGAATGTTAAATGTAGATTGTTTCGTAAATTTACTTTCAGATCAAAGTTAATTTCTTTCAAGAATAGTTTAGATATTTTCCTGTTTTGAAACCTAATATTTTCCTGTAGCAAAACCTATGTACGTTAATTCAATTTAAAAAAATAAAAGATTATATTTCTCTAAAACTAAAAATATTCACAACAGTATCTCCGGGGCGATTTACTTAGCCCCATGATTCAGTGTTGTTGGACGAAGACTGTATTTCCATGTAGTTAACTGTTTGAAAGTTAGGAGGGAGGTCCAGAGTTGGTGGGACACCCAGTAAATGATAATTTTACAAATCTGTTACAAATCCAACAAGAACGTCAGGTTTCCTATCAAATAGATTTCAACAGTAAAATGTATTACTTGAATGCTTCTCAATCACTTTCAAATTTCGGAAGCATTCATATAGCAGAACAATTCATATATTGCGACAATGCGTGTACAGTTATTACGAACAAGGAAAGGAAGAGCATACGAATAAGTCCTCTATGCCTTTAGACCTTTTATTATTTTTAACAATCTTTATAAATGATTATTCTAAATAATGAATTTCGTTTTACGTATTGATACACGATATGAATTTTGATATCCAGTTTGTTGGAACACCAGCCGCCACTGGTTATTGTTCTCCAAAATGATAACAATTTTTTAATCGCCGTATTTCCTCAATTCATGCTGTAGGCTTTACACGAGGTTTCCAAAGCTGACATTTGATCCCATTGTGTGTCATTTTGAACTAATATATTTGTCATTATTATTGCAGAATTCAGTGAATGCTCTTTGCAAGGCTAGAACTGGGATGTTCCAAAGCGGAGTGGACGGAGATGGGGTACATAAGGGTGCTGCTAATTATACATTTATTAGAACTGCAATTGGGTATGACCCGGTGGCAGTTAAGTGACAATAATTGCAAAAATTACAACAATTACATTAATAATAATAAATGATAATAATAATGATAATAATAATGATAATAATAATAGTGCAGTACAAATAATAGTATAGTACAGTACAGTACAGTACAAGACGAAAAGCAGCATTGAAAAGTGCATTGATCGCGTTCACCGCACTTCACTTCACTTCACTTCACTACCCTACACTACACTTTTTTGCTTTGAATTATACTGACCAGCACTTCACAGCACTTCACCGCACTTACTCATTTAATATCTGTTACTGTCATCTTGTTCTAACTTGTTTCTATAACTTCGGACACTGAGAGGAAAAGCTTTGAAAACTGCTGTAGGTGAACTGTTCCAATCTCTAATTGTTCTGTTACAAAAGGAAAATTTCCCAAGATCTGAATTTTGTTTCCTTGCTCGAATTTTGTGGGTGTGATCGCTTCGGCCGAAATAATTTGGTTTTTCTAGTCTAACCTGAATTTCCTTCCAAGCTGGTTGACCTACGTACGATTTATAAAGAGCGCAAAGCCTCGCCTTTGTTCTTCTCGCTTGTTTCTAGAGGTTCCCATGACTTTTTTGTTGCGTTACTTCTATAGGTAAACTTATTCGCTTTTCTCTGTATTCTATCTAGATTTTTTCGGTGCGCCTTTCTGTATGGATCCCAACACGCAACTCCGTATTCCATGAGAGGGCGAACCAGCGTAAGATATGCTAATTCTTTGGCGTTTGCAGAACTTTTCTTTAGTATTCGCATTACAAAATGCAAAGACTTCCACGTTTTTCTTACTGTCTGATCTATATGCATCTCCCACCCTAATTTACTATCTAGATGAATGCCTAAATACTTGCATGATGAGACTCTTGGGATGATAACCTCACCTAAACCATAGTCTGGTTCCTCATAATTTCGTCCCCGCCCGAACGTTATTGTTTTGCTTTTAGATCCATTAATTCCCATGTCATTTTTTTCAGCCCAATCACGTAAATGCTCTAAATCCTGCTGTAATATTTGTTCGTCAGCGCAACCTCTGATTTTTCGGTATATAACACAATCGTCTGCAAATAAACGCACCTTTGATTGTATGTTCACATGGATCATCGTTCCCGTACGCTAAGGAGAGTAATGGCCCTAACACACTATGGGATTAACCATGACCCCGAATTACCACTTCGTCAGATATCAGAGATATCAATCCTTACCTTGTGCCTTTAGGTCCAAAAAATCACATTGACTAACTCTTTCACATACAGGAATGTATTAATTAATTATTTACAATGAATTTTGTTTCAGATATGATGGTATTGTAATGCATTTTGTTTCATATATGATGGTATTGTGAAATGGCGCTAGTAAATGCTGCAGAACTACACCTAATCACCTTTCAAATCTTAAATGGCTGCGGGTTAGTCACCTGCATATACAAAATTCACATTATTACAATTACATGCCCCAGAAAACATTAAAAATTGCTGTAGTATAAGATGGTAGAATTTCTTACTGCTCACATTGACATGAAAGGAAATTACTTTATTGTCACTGAAATATAAGTTTTAAGTTCCAGTGTTTTCCATTCACTCCTTTTTAGCCCCTTAACGCCCAGCGTTCTTATTTGAGGTTGCATATTTCTGGTCAACTCCAATTTACTTCTTTTGCATTTTTCTTTTCAAGCTATGTGTTATTTTCCGACTTTTTCTGGTAATGATTTGTTTTAAAAATATTGAATATATACAGACAATAAGTTCCTTTTGAAATAAAAATGAAGAAAAAGTATGGAAATATGAATTAAAATAAACATTCGGATATTACCAGCTCTCCCACTCACAAATAAAGAGACGTTTATACATACACAAATCCAAACAAGTAAAAGTCGTTCGCCTCGTGGCCCATTTCCACCTGTCAGGAGCCCACTTATCGCAGCCCGAGTCCTTCACTACCCCGCCGAGCGCAGTTTCGTTTCGGCCGTTCTGGAGATTGAACAGGGGAAAGAGATAGACAAAACTCACAAAACTTGTGGTTGCCGGGTCATCTAAATGAGCATATGGGATTAAAAAAACGTTATTTTTAAATGAGACACACGCCGATTTTATTTATATATTGTAGATAACTTTCTTGTACGTCACGTGCAATGGATGATGGATGAGGCTTAATGTTAATGCATAAGTGAAAGAATTTGAAAGGAATTGATGCAGAAGATGAAGTCACACCAGCAGCCACGCAAAAACTAAAAATTTGAATTGATTTTTCTATATATGGAATTATGAAAAGTCAGTTATTGTTAAATTATAAGCATACTCTCCCGTGTCAGTCTCCCTAAACACTGTGCCTTTACTGGACCTAACACTGCACATAAATGTCTTAATAAGTATATTGTAATGGGACGGTCGCACATAGCAGATGACACGAACGAAATAAATTTTATTTAATTAAGAACCGCGCCGCCGTTAAGAGCAGCCGGAAATGCCGTTTCCTGCTGTACCTGGGAGAGCCGATTAGCGCGCCGAGGGAAAGGAGGAAAATCGCCTCCTTTGTTCAGCGAGACCCACGCCGGACGCACCCGTCGTGATATATGGGGAAATACGCCACCCACACCCCCAAACCGAGCAACGGAATTACCCGCACCTATTCCTGAGAATTTAAGTGACGGAGGAAACTTCGGGGGAAGTTGCCGGGGGCGGGTTTGCCGCTGGAGCCGTGATTGGCGGATGGATTCACGGGTGGCGCGTCAACCAATTAGAATAGACGATGCGGGGGAGGAATCACGTGGCACGCGAGCCCTCCTGAGGGACCGCCGATGAAAGGATCGATCACTGGTTTCGGAGGCGGCAGGGGGATCACTTGTGTCGGAGGTAGCCGCGACATGACTTGTTTGTGAGGCAGCCGCGAGAACACTTGCTGTTGAGGTAGTAGCAAGGCCACTTATTTCCGTGCCTGGTCGCTCCGAATGACACGCCGCCTCGCCACATCGTAGCCCGACTCGTGTGACGACAGACGAACGATGGGACGGGACACTACGAGTGAGTGCCTGACCGAAAGGGCCATGTGAGTACGAGCCGGGGGCGTGAAAGACAATATCGCGAAGCGACCCGTCATCGCCCGGGCGCGTTCTCGCCGCCGCCCGCGCCAAGCACGCTGAGGAGCCGCCGGTCGACGCACGCCGCTGGCCTAATCCGGAGCCGCCGCCGCGACCGCCACAAAGCGACCTGAGGCAAGCAACGACCGTCGCTGCCCGCCGCCAGACCTGCCGGGCGCTGGGATGCTAGAACGCCGCACCTGTGAGCTGGATCACGTCCGCCCGGGAGGGCGAAGACACCGGAGCTAAGATGAACTCTGGCCATACCGGCCCTTTCTAAGTTAAGATTAGTTTTAAGTTAATTTTAAGTTTGTTTATGTTACTGGGCTTCACCCGCACCGATTTCAAAAGTGATTAAAGTAGTATTAAGAAAGTACCGAAGTCTTTCTCTCTAGTAGTTAGGCAATCACGCATGCCTCCCTCTAGGGAGTCTGCCGACGAAGCAGCCGGGCAAAGCTGAATAGCCGAAGGAATCAGGTAATCGGATGAGTCGGTGGTTACAATATATTGATATGTTTCGAATTCATTTGTACATCAAGTAATGAATTGAATGATAAAGAAAGTTTACGTATTACAATACATATACTACTAATAAATACCATGCCATAATTATGAGAAAAGCAGCAACAAAATTGAGTGTTAGGGCAAGCATTGTAACTGATTGAATGTGTGTCACATGGAATTGCAAAGTATTTATAACTTCAAGAGATGTTTTCTTTCCTCAGCGCTATTTGCTTACGTATTCTCCATTTATCTTAATTTTAACACTTTTGACTGACAATTTGTTAATCAGCGGAACACGAACGCCTTGATATGATGTGGAAATAATTCTAATTAACCTAATTTTGTTTACAATTGCAATTCAATTAATGGAATATTGTTACATTGTATTTTTAAGTAAATGTAAATATCTCCAGTGTTTGAAATGTTAACGTTGCAAAGCACAACCAATTCTTATTCTGAGCATTTTGTAGCATAGACAAACTGGGTATGTGTAACAGAAATGTGTACTACTAAACTTCGAATTTTGGTCACATTATTCACTTTTTACTTTATCGCTATCCCTGACGTAGCAGAGAAGGAAATATGTAATGCTGCCCGAAAAAAAATGAATCTTTTTGGCAGAAAATCTTTTATTACAGAGCCCTGGTAACTAAAAAATGGATACGTCTAGTTGCTAAATTTAGAAAAATCTTCTAACACTTGGCGTAGCCAGAATCCATGTTTTGTAGGTACTTCGTACAGAAAAATATAATGAAGGCAAAACGTCTGTCGGTGTGTGAACGAAGCTAGCGGCTAAACCGTTAAGCCGATTTTCTCCAAAATTGATATTCCCCAATCGATTTGGTTGATGTCGCGGCCTCTTAAATTTGAAATCGAAATTTTAATTTTGGAGGCTACTATACATGAAGCGTCTGAAGCCCCATCGTTTTTTATTGAACTTTGTTGCTGGGTAGTGTGAAGGACGTTTAAGAGAAAGGTGCAGGTCTCATTTTCATTCCAAACTCTTATTTTTCGAAAGTTGCAAAAATTCAAATTTGTTTCGGTGTTATCCTATAACTAAAATATTAAAGCTAGAGATTTTTCCCTTCATTAAATCGGTTACTTGAAGATAGAGTTTGAAATAAGGTCACGTACAATTGTTCAAAAATTTGAGTACTTTTGCAAAAATTTGCGTGAAAATACGGGCGTGTGATTTAGTACCTCTAGTTTATTTATTCATAAGAGAAGACTTGGAGTAAACATCCTACTCACCAAACTGCGTAGTCATTGCCTCAAACAGTGTGGTGTGACTCGTAATTAGGATGACTGTAAAATTGGATATGAACAACATCAATATTAAACCGAGGGAAAGATGAGACTATCTTCACTTCACGATTTGGTTTAGTTTTTCTCGCTGTACAATTATTAATCTTGCGTAAGGCAATATTTGTGCCACGTGAATTATGGTGAAATTGTAATTAGTGTGGCGGGGAAGACAAGTATTACAGTTCCAGTATAAGCGCCACTTCATACCAAAAATACTAATAATACTAATACATATAAATTTTATATTCATAACATACAAATTATATTCACGTTTTCAATCACAACAAATTATTTGCATTCTGACATAGACATAAATATATTGTTATGTGTGGGTTTGGAATCAAATGTGCAAGATTTATTTGACAAAGTGCATCAGCACCAGTCAAATAGAACTTGCATAGTGTTACAGAGAGAGACAAGAAATTATATATATAAGGAAACACCAGTCTTACTCTGCAGAAGTTCTCAAGAAAGCAAGCTGGTAATGTGTACGCGGACAAAATTATTATTTACATCATAAATTCATATTTCCTCCGAAATTTATATGAAATAACGCAAATGTAATTTACGAGTTTAGATAGTCAATTTTGACTTCGTTTTCTAATATTTGGTATCAACTCCATCACGAAACAGATACAAATTATTCGAGTTTTAAAGTTAGTTTGACAAACTGCACATTCGCTTTTTGAGTGCAGAATTATCCACTTCAATAAACCTTGTATTGTAGTATGAGAAATTCAGCATCGCCTAACGAGGCCATATATTTGTCATATCAGAAGGCAGAGTAGGTCCACGGAGCGGTGGGGGTGGCCTCTAGATGCGCTGCTGCATCTCGCGCAGTGGCGCTACCTCGGAGGCGTCACAAGCGTCATGGACACAGCGATGGTAGCAGAAATGTTGACGAGGTGGAATACTCCCATGACCCGCATTCTCTACCACTAAAACATTGAAAACACGAATGTGGATTTCAGGATTATGTTCCCTTTACTGGGATTATTATTATTATTATTATTATTATTATTATTATTATTATTATTATTATTATTATTATTATTATTATTATTATTATTATTATTATTATTTCTTCAAGTATCTCGCTTAGCGAAGTGCGTATAGCAGACACCGGGACCTTTGTAGAACCAAGGTGCCTGCTTCGCTTGCAAACTCAGCCGGTCAGTTATAACATTAAAAACTTCCTAACGATGCGTGTAGTACTCAGGAGAACAGACTTTTGCATTGTTTGAATGTGCCAGTTCTTAAGGCCAAGCCCTGCAGACGATGACATTAGTTCTTCGGAGATCAGCCCATTTGCAGAGATGACCACACGGACTACTTCAACAGATACTAACCGTCACATGTCGCTCAGTTCAATAGCCAAGTTCTGATATTTTCGCTTCTTCTCGGCAACAGAGGCAACTATATTTCGGTCTGAAGGGATAGCTATGTCGACTATAATCCCTTTCCGTGAAGCCTTGTCAATCCATATTATGTCAGGACTGTTGGCTTCGACCCTGCGCTACATTCCAAAAGAGCTTCCCCCGTTTCGACTCCAAAACTGAATCCGGCTTGAACTTATAGTATGAGACCTCTATCCGTATCATCTCCGACTTTGCAGCCAGGGCCTGATGGACAACCGCAGCAACGTCGTTGTGCCGACTCAGGTATTCTGTTTGCGCCAAAGCAGAACACCCGCCTATGATGTGTTGGAGGGTTTCGCCGCATTGATTGCAAAGGCGACAGCGGTTCTCTACACTCATATCCTCAATTACATGCCTTTGGTAATTGCGAGAAGAGGTTACTTCGTCCTGAATAGAAATGACGAAGCCTTCTGTCTCAGCAAAGAGGCCAGATTTTGTTAGCCAGGAGACTGATGATCCCATATTCAAGGCGTTTCCTTTCAGCTCAGCAGGATACCAGCCGTGCAAACGCTTCTGGTTCCACTCACTCAGTCTATCTTTTTTCGTGATACATGGTCTTTCAGAGTCCGCTTGATTCAGGTTCAGTGGGGTAAAATTCTTGACCGTGGCAGAAATTGCCTCACGCATGATCGTCGTTTTCTGAAGGAAGTATTTGCGAAGATTGTTGATTTGCTTCGCACACAAGGACTCAAAATCCAGGAGACCTCCACCTCCTTCGTTCCGAGGTAAGTATAGTCTTGCCATTGAACTGTTGGGATGGTGCATTCGATACTTGGTAAGAATTATTATTATTATTATTATTATTATTATTATTATTATTATTATTATTATTATTATTATTATTATTATTATCAGCAGCAACAGCTTTAGTGTTCGATGAATCATGGACAGTGTGAAAGCTTTTTGTGGATTCGATTCCCGGTCGTAATAAAAATTAAGTTATAAATCGCCTGAGTTTCTACAGGTGCGTGACGGAAGAAAACTCTCATGCAGGCCAAGTACGCTACGTACGGTATGAGAATACATCATTCTCGACACACAACTCCCTTACCCCCAGGCGTGGATAATAAATAAAAACAGGGCCCTGGCCTGGGAACACAGCTACCTGGCAAAAGTTGGATTGATCCGACCCGAAATGCCAAATACATATATATACTACTACTACTACTACTACTACTACTACTACTACTACTACTACTACTACTACTACTACTACTACTATTATTATTATTACTATTCTTATTATTTATTTTTTATTAGTGTTAGTATACGAATAATATCTTTCGTAGCAGCAGTTGAATTTAAAACCACAATAAGCAGTTTGTATATCCCCAAAACTCTGGTCTCCTCATATATGTTTATCCCTTTCGCTCTCCTCAAAGGAGTCGCCTGTAAACACCGCAAGTGGCCAACGAATGCCGGGAACGCACGGTGAATTAGTTCCAAAACCAATCGAAACAACATTAGAGTAGAGGAATTGTCCGAGAAGTTCCATTAACAAACTTCGAGCAGTACGTCTTCCCTTTGGTGGAGCAGCTTGGAGACAGGGTGGCTCTCGGAACTCTACGCGCCATGAGAGCGTTCCACGTATGTTTGTGACCAAAACACCTAGTGCTGTTACAACATCGCACACAATCTGTCAAATGGTTTGTAATAGTTACTTTAAATTACGATAAATATATTGTATTAGATATACTACTTACATTTTTTCATCACTTGCAAAATTATTTTTACGAAAGTGTTTGAAACTCAGCAATCTCAAACTCCTAATATGTTCTAAGAAGTTTGTAATAAAAATTATACTTTGTAAAGAGCCACTAGCAAAAGCGGATACTTTTTTTAATTCAATTTTTAGCACTAACACTAAAAGTGAGACGATGCTCAAATGTTCAGATTACACTGTGAACGCAACGAAGAAAAACCAGTAATGTTAGAATTAATAAATCCGATTTATTTGCAGTACGAGACGTAGAATGGTTTATCAATTTACATCAATAATATTTAATTGCATTGCAGTATATTTTCTTGATCAAGAGATACGGCCTGTTTAAAGTTCAACAAATACGACATAACACGAAATAATGACATTAGGATGATGTGTTTCAAAACTACATGCGAGCAGAATTCAAAAAGTAACATCAACAAGGATGTAATTTTAAATATTTATCTTTATTGCAATTTAATAAATACATAAATTTTATTTATTAACTAAAGTGGGTTATTGAATTCACAAGTAAAACAATAATATGGTCCAAACGATAAGGGGTTGCCATCTCACTTAATAAAACAAAGTGAAACGTAGCTCTTTTCCATCTCCAGAAGAACGTCCATCAGATCGAGGGGGAGGGGGAGGGGGCGTCGCCCAGAGCTGCGAGGTGGGTGCGCGGAGTGGGTCTGTCAAAGGCCTAGGGCCTCGAGGTCTAGGAGGCCCCTGGGCCCGAGGGGGAGGGGGAGGGGGAGGGGGCGTCGCCCAGGGCTGCGAGGTGCGTGCGCGGAGTGAGCTGGCCCAGCTGCGCGCGGAACAGCACTTCTCCGATGAGGTGCTCGCCCAGCACCTGCTGCGCCGCCTCCAGCCCCTGCGCGTTCACATTATTCACTCCCCAAACCATTCTAATTTACAATGTACGTAGTAGAGTAAAAGGTACGGTCGCTCAGACAGCAATGTTGGCTACGCACGGAGCAAAATACGCAGAGGAATACACGTAACAACTTTCGTAGTGTATTAGCCTACATGGGTTCTTAATTTATAATTCCACACACACGTTCCAATACTCAGGAGTTGCAAACGATCCCCATTTTTTCATATCGATCTACCAGTACTGATATCAATACTCACAATACTAATGTAGGTATTGTAACCACCTATACAACTTTAACAACCGATCATTTCATCATCTTTGTTTCACTTCACGATGAAATGACACTTTGATTTTCTTTTTAATTTTTATCAAATGAAAGACATGAAATTTACATTATTATTAAAATTATTTTTCACGTCAACAAAATGAGATGAATCGGTCGCATTTATCCAAACACAGGGGTGTCCAGAGAAAGCAAGAGGCCTTGGGCACTTGATCAAAGGAGGCCCTTAATTTTTTTTAAAAAATCCCCTCCTCAATACACAAATATAATTTATTTTCCCTGACATATCAAAAAGCACAGCGATTTGAATTTGAATTACAAGTATTTTTATTTGTACACGTGGATGTGTTCAAGCTTCTCGAGTTCCTCAGGAAGAGAGCAGGGACCCACACGGACAGATACCTCCACGCGGATTCGCATCACCATCCGGCTACAAAACTAGGGGTATTGAAGATTGTTCACAAAAGCTCTGAAGGTGTGCGACGAGCGCTCTCTTCCTGAGGAACTCGAGAAGCTTGAACACACCTTTAGAGCTAACAGCTACTCCCGATCTGCTATCAAACGAGCGCTCGCCTGTGTTACAGGCCACTCTAAAGGGCACGGGGTTTCCGAAGTTCGCAACAACGACGATGGCCTCCACTCTAATCCGGAGACAGAGACGACCAGTACTCGTTTAGCCGTGCTTCCGTACGTCCGCAGCGTCACAGATCGCGTGAGAAAACTGCTACGGAAGAACAACATCCGGACAGTTTTCACGGCTCCCGACAAACTCCACAAGACCCTGGTACGCATTAAAGATGCTTTACCACCTCTCCAGGCGGCAGGCGTATACGAAGTTCCCTGCAGCTGTGGCAGAACGTATGTCGGTGAGACCGGGCATACAGTGTCTGAACGACTTAGGGAACACATTAGTTATTACAATAAAAACCAAACCCACCGTTCGGCCATAGCACTCTACTCCGAGGTCACCGGACATGCTATTGAATTTGATAAGACCCGGCTCCTGCTCAGTGAAAACCAATACTGGCCTAGACGCGTCAAAGAGGCAATAGAAATTAGTAGACGGCCGCACAACATCAACGCGGATGCAGGCCTTAATCTAAACCACGCCTGGAAGTATATTCTTCCACCGATTCCTGACGGCGCGGGGCCTGTTCTCCACCGTCCGATCTCTAGGACGGCGGGTGCGAGGCCCGGGTTGGCCCAGACCGCGAACCAATCAGAGGGACCTCTCCGCCAATCACGGCGCACTTGCGTTACCCGACCCCTAAGCTGAAAAAGATATAACACCGGAGGCGGAGCTTTACTGTGTCACTACCCTGAAGAAGCCTGCGACATGACAGGCGAAACGTCGGCCTATCTGCCAACGACGCGGCGTCACCCGGACAGCCTAGAAGTATTTTTATTTGTTTTGGATGGAATAAAATCTTCTCTCTTCTGGACTTCCCTGGCCATAAACCTCTCCAATGTGTAGTGAGGCAATCAAGCTTTTCCTGCGGTGGGTGGACTATAAGCATAGAGTCCACTTGATGTTTTCTTACAAACGACGAATATTTCATTTATGCCGAATAAAACAAATATTTTTATTTGTTGATTAGTATTCATAACGTATTCGATTAAAATATTTAATAACTTTAGTTCAATGCAAATATTAGTATGTGTATGACGGTCGGTGGATTGTTACCTCGAGGGTGTCGGCCCAGTGCCTGCAGACGAGGGCGAACCTCCTGTGCGGCGCGCAGAGCACAGAGATGAGCGACGTCCCATCGGGGCCGGCGCCCGCCCCCTGCCCCGCCCCCGACGGCGCCAGCGGCACCTGCGGAACAAGCATACACATCCCAGCACTGCAGCTCATAAATACCCAAACCACGTGGCGCTTGTAGACCTCAATGAAATTTTCAATTAAATATAATTTAATTAAAGAACTGATTGAAAAAAGACATAAAGTTCATTCATTTGTTTAGACAAAACTAATAAAAACCCAGTATTAATACTTACAATATGAATCTATATTTTTGTGGTTGAATTGAATTGAATTGAATTTGCCTTATTTTACGTCGCAGACTCGGGCCATCAGGCCCGCTCTTCCGTCTGACCACGCAAACGCTACGCTCCTTTCATCAACTAGCAGAGAAAGGAAGTATTTCTTGGGCGAGAAACAGGCGATTTGAATTTAGCTCAGAGGCGTCATTTAGGCTTGAGGATCTTTTACATGCAAGTAAATCTACGAACATGGGACAGCCGGTTATACTTCCCCTCCGAAGGAAGGCGTACGAAGGATTTTGTCGCCCGAAAAATCCACGGCTTCGACCGGGTTTGAACCCGCGAGCTTGGGTATAACAGTCCGGTACACTGACCGTCACACCATCGCCGCCGCTGTGTGGTTCACCGGCGTTCCATGATCCACATTTTCCAGAATCAACCAAAAATGAAAAACTATTGGAGCTGGATAGTGTCCTTTAAAGGTATGCAGATCGCAACTGAAACGATGTTCACCGAGAGTCTTCCAGTTGCGGCGGAGACCTGAGGGTTTCCTTGAAGGCAAATTGTCAGCAACAGTTAAGAAACTGCCTGCGACTTTCAGAGAACAACTGCTCTCATCTATGATTCCGCGAGAGGGTTACACCAACCACCGGAGCTCCTGACCGAGCGCGATTTGCCCTCGGTCTTGGGCTCATTCTATCCCAGGCGTCTGCTAAAGAAATGGAAGGAGCTCAACATATCCGTCATCTTATCAACTCAACTTCTCGTCATAGTTAACAACAAACTAAAAAGGGATGTGATGGAGTTGGAAATACACTACAATATCATATACTTTTTCGCATTCCTTCGAACTTTTGCCATTTTCGCAAATTCAGAAAGTTCAACGAAAAGAAGACCTGCGTTATATCTTATGGGCCCTTAACTCTATCTTACCAAGAAATTTGAAGAACAATTTGGAGCCGTGTTTGAGATTTTTATATAAATTGCATTGATTTCAAGCAGAAATTACGCTTTCAAAATTATTTATCAACTTATTTAAAGATCTCATTTTTAGAACAGATATTTTTTCGTCTGTACCATCAATATATGTACTTTTGCAACGTTATTTTCTTTCAATTTTTGAAAATACTGAAAGTTTGCCCTAAGGGCTGAGCTCACCTTTTTTTATCGTGAATTTTATCTTTTTTACGAGGAAAAAATTTAAAGAAAAAAATTGCAACAGTTCTTAGGTTTTTTTAAATTCCTATTTCACGCCAAATTGCGCGAAAACTATTTACATTTTAAAAAAATTGTACACGAACTTATTGTATTATTACACGCGTGATTTTCTGTCTCTGCCCTGTGGAGCAACTTGACGGGGTATAAAGCATCTACTTAACGCCCTTGCTGGCGTGTCGAGTGCAGCGCGTACGGTGGAGCCGAGGCGCGAGAGGAGCCAGTCTTCGGACGGGGGCTCCAGGACGACGGCGCTCCCGCCGCCCGCTCCGCCCGCTCCGCCCGCGCCGCCCGCGCCGCCGGGCAGCGTCCAGAAAATCTCGGCGGGCGGCGCCGTGCGGCGGGGGCGCGAGGGGGCCGGGCTCGCGGCCTCAGCCCCCGCCTCCTCCGGCAGCCGCGCGCCGCTCCCTCCCCCGCTCCCGCTCCAAGCCTCCTACAACCCACGGCCCACAACACGTTACACAGAATGACTCATAATAGGATACAAATATTCACGGCTGGTGAAGAGGTCGATTGACTTAAGAGCGACTTTACTCTCGGACGTGTAGTGCACATTTTCATCGCAGGAAGTGGAGGGAATCGTTCCCCGCTGCATGGCGAGATTCGGCGCCGACCTACACATCGGCTAGCGGGTTTTTCCCAACCAGGTATCTCCCACCAGCAGGGAACCGCTCTAAACCCGGATGGGTCATAAGCTCCCGAACGGTCTCCCTGCATATTTGGTAGTGTAGTGCATGTTGGTGGAATGGGTTAGGGTAGGGCGAGGAAGAGGAAGGCAACATTAGAATATTATCGGGCATTCGCCTCATGATGATGATCGGAGAAAGCCATCAGCGCAGCCGGCCGCTAGAAATCTCATCCAGTCAGCAGCTCCATTCGATCTGGCTATGCAGCTTTCTAAACGAAAATCTTAGTGTTTTAAATGTATCCACAGATTGGTCAGCGTTGACCGCATACGAACGTGAGCCGCCGTGTCCACGCGTGCACAAACCTCAGGAATATCGAAGAGAGAAATGTCTGTAGTCAAATCTTGATAATAAAAAATAAGGCTCAATATTCTCATTGCCAATAAGAGTGTTGTCTCGTGAGGGTTCGTTTACCTGCCGACCCCAGTGCACGGCGGATTGCCTCACAGGCAGGTGCGCTGTGTCAAAACGGAATTATGAGATATTTCACCAACTGTTCATATGCAAAAAAAACAACATTATTTTCGTTTCCCACTTGCTCTACAAGTTAGTAACATTTATTCTGAGTTACATGTCAATTCTTCCGCCAGACAGGTGAGCTGAAGCGACAGCTGATAATTCCAGTTTTGACTTAGAGGTAGTTTTCAGGGTTAATCTGATTTGTATGATAACGTAACTAAACAAATGTATTAATTGATTCATGTAAGATCGAGAACAGTATGATGATATTAAGGCTAAATGTCCCGACACTAATACAATCTGTAGCCACCACGTGGCAGCACCAAAATAAGTAAAATTTACTTTACCGATAACGTCTGAACCAATGGTCCGATTTTCGATTTGTAAACAGCATTTGACGCCTTTTTAAAATAGAATTTACGCTACGATGACTTTTTTCAAAAATCTAGCAAAAACGCGAATTTGAAATTAGTTCTGAAACTTCCGAGAACAAATTTAAAAATGTGGCCTTATAGCGCGATGGCGACATGCTTCCTGAATCCAACGCCGTGACAATCGTGCAAATCGGACGAATAGGATCGTCGTAAAGTGAAATTTACGAAAACACCTTGCCCCCCCACTTCCTCTTCTGCACCGTTGCGTCACCCACCCGCCCGTTGTGGGCCCTCTGTCAGCGCGGTGGCACGGCCAGGCCCGGCGGTTAAAGCGGTGCTACGGGTTCGTAGGCTTCCGCGGCCGGAGTCAATGAATTCTTGGCTATCCGGGATGAGCCGCGTCTCAGTTGACTGGACTGACGTTTCGGCTATCTTGCTGTGGCCTTCTTCAGAGCTATACTGCTGCCAAGAGGTTGGCGTGTCTCATCTCCCTACGAACCCATATAACAAACCTCTACGGGAAGTGTATGTTTAAATCCACCAGAAGATTCAGCCAACTGAGGATTGCTCGCGCTAAGAGGCTCTGTCAACTCGCCTTCCTTTTACGTTGCCGCGACTGCAAATGTCCTTCCAAAATTTCTCAATGTTTCTCATCACATCAAGACCAGAGCGGCTCAACGGATCCTCCGGCGTACCAGCGAACAGCTACTACGGGAGCGCATCCATCATACACGATCGGATATCGCGACTATTGAGCAGGAACTCTACAGATTAAACCTGAATATCAGCCACACCCTACGGCCTAAAGACTGGGACAGACTTGACTGCATACCATCCAACAACGCTGTTAGTTCGCAAGACACCGCGAGAAGCCGACAGGTGAGAAAATTCACCGACTTACAGCATAAATGTGCTCGGCCGGAAGCCCAAGTCGTCCTCCGCAACACAGTAGTCAACTTGACCAGCGAAACGTGTGACACTGCCACAACAGTACTCTCCCGAGGGCTCAATTTCGCCGTCACCCCCAAGCAGATCCCTACTGATGACGTCATCACCGCCGTGGAAACAGCGCTGCGTGGGTTACCGGAAGATCGTGCTGAAGACATACGACGGGAGACGAGCGCAATCCTGACCCGCGCCACTCCCCCAACTTGTAATATCTCCCGTGATGAGAGATTGGCCTTGAAACACCTTAAGCAGCGAAATGACATCGTCATTCTGCCCGCTGATAAAGGCAACGCCTCCGTAATCATGGAAAGCGGCAAATATCATGCCAAGATGGCCAACTTACTCAGTGACCGGACAACCTACCAGAAACTGGACCTCAACCTATTACGCAAGGTGAGGCAACAAGTCATGTCTAGCATAAACGAGGCCTCCTCCATTAGCGACCAAGAAAGGAAAATCCTCAAGTATGCCAACAACCACCGCATACCGCGCATCTATGGCCTACCCAAAATCCAAAACCCGATGTTCCTCTCCGTCCGATTGTCAGTGCCATCAATTCACCTACCCAACATCAGCACGTTTCCTGGCCAACAAACTGAAAACTTTCACCATTTGCCGTCCTCAACTCCACACACTTCGTCGAACTCATCCGCTCCACTAGAATACGCCCTGATGATATCCTGGTCAGTTTCGATGTCACCTCTCTCTTCACTAGGGTGCCAGTAAGTGACGCGATCCAGATCGTCACAGACAACCTATCGCTACATCAACTTCCGAGGGTGTGGGCCAAGCTCACTGAGATCTGCCTTACGTCCACCTTTTTCCAATACGGGCAAGAGTTCTACGCTCAGACAGAAGGCACCGCTATGGGCTCACCGCTGTCCCTAGTCGTCGCGAACCTTTTCACGGGAGCTTTTGAAGAACAGGACCTAGAAAACGCGCCCCTTAAACCATCGCTATGGCTGCGTCACGTCGACGATACTTTCGTCATCTGGCCCCATAGCTCCGAATCTCTTCACACCTTCCTTGAACACCTCAACAGCATCCATCCTCGCATCAACTTCACTATGAAAATAGATGAAAACGGGCAGCTCCCTTTCCTGGACGCGCTAGTGACCAGGCGCCCTGACGGCACACTCGGTCATTCTTTCTACCGCAAACCCACCCACACCAACCGCTACCTACATGCCGACTCACACCACCATCTTGCCACGAAACGTGGTGTCCTTTCCACACTCGCTCACCGAGCTTCCCTTATATGTGACCCCAACAGCCTGGCGTCTGAGAAGGTACTGCTGAGGAAGACCTTTCTGGCTAATGGTTACAGGGGATCCGCCGTGAACCAAGCCCTTTCGAGGCTCCACTCTACCACTCTACCACATAGAATGCACGAAACGAACCTTCCCGCCCGCCCCGCAAGACAGCCCGATTGCCTTACATCAAAGGAGTAACAGACAAGATCGGTAGTGTTGCGCAGAGCCGACATCCGCCTCGTGTTTCACGCTCGCAACAAGATCGGGAGGAGCCTGGTACAGGTAAAGGATCGTCTGGACCCTCTTCAAGGTGCCGGCGTCTATGAAATCCCATGCAGCTGTGGTCTAGTGTACATCGTACAAAACGGGCGCACCGTAGAAGAGCGTATGCGGGAGCACATGCGACAGGACCGGCTTCAACATAGCCACAAGTCGGCCTTGGCACAACACGCCGGCGAAACGGGTCACCTGATCAATTACCACTAAACCCGCACCATAACAACAGAAGACCGGTGGTGGCCTCGTCTGATCAAAGAGGCTTTGGAAATCTCTAGGAGGCCCGCAAACCTCAATAGAGATGATGGTCTCCGTCTCAGCAACACCTGGACACGGGCCGTTGCCCCCCGCCAATCCGGTCCCGCCCCGCGAAGACACACCCCCGCGGACGGCCAACGACGTGGCCGCCCGGTGGACCATCCTTTTTCCGATATTTCCGCCGTTCCCTTCCACACAAATGCATCTTCCAGGTGTCTGTCCTGTTCAGTTTCCTATTTTCAACCCTTGCGCCCCACCCCCCTCCCCTACCACAGCTGGTCACCCGCCATCGCCCCCTTTTCTTCTCCGCCAATCACGGGACACCCGCCCTCATCCTATTGGCCGCCACTGCTTCCAGTCGGCCCACGCGCCTTTCCTTAAGATGAGACACGCCAACCTCTTGGCAGCAGTATAGCTCTGAATAAGGCCAGAGCAAGATGGCCAAAACGTCAGTCCAATCAACTGAGCCGCGGCTCGTCCCGGATAGCCAAGAATACAAAGCGGAGCTACGTCTAAGATAAATTTTTAGCTCTGCAAATTATTCAGCAATTAAAAAATAACAGTATCCTTTTTCAGCTTCATGGGTACCGGCCTGCGATAACGCAGTTATGCTCGTATTAACAAATAACAGAGTTGACACCCTTATGATCATCTTCTTCTCCTCTACTCTCCTCTACTCCAAGGATGGGTTCATGACCTGTTCTGGCTTCTACCAATTTCATTTCTATAACGATCTGCCTCTGTGTCTTCAACCTCGCGTTGTACACATAAACGCTTGCTTTAGAATGCGTGTCTATCCCATTTATCGAAGTCATTCCTCCCTTCACTCCCTGAAGTCAGAAAGATAGTATTTTGCCATTGATTGCTTGAACAATTAATTTTCATCTTATTTCGCGTCGCGCTTCTGGCCTGTAGTCCTATGACGAGAAAGAACTCGCATAGTCGAGGCTTGCGAGCACAACCGCAAGGGTAGACATATGAGCATCAAGATTTCATTCGTTATCGAATCCCGCCAAGCGATTTTCGCCGCTAACTTATATACCGCTAGTTCACGTGACAGTGCCTTCCGCGCTGGAGAATGGCCGGTCGGCAAACACATTCGTTAATATGTTTTGGCCGTGTACAACGAATTCCGCTGGCTAGGTGCATTCCGAGAGCTGCACCCAGACTATCGCTCGCACTCGGGCACTTGAACCGCAACACCTGCACTTGGCCCGAGCTTCCCAACCGTTTGTTCTGTGTATAGACCGTGTCATTATATAACTATTCAATTATAATTGAACTAAAAATATAGGAATATTTTGTTTCTCTACGAAAATCTCAATGTGTGTTTGTGTGTGTGAGAGAGAGAGAGAGAGAGAGAGAGAGTGTGTGTGTTATTTGCCTGTAATAGATCGAAAATGAAAACTGTAATAATTATTTACGAAATATGTAACGTAATTTCATCCATTACTTTACGAGATCAAATCGCACAAAGAGAAATATCAAGATTGTAGGAAGATAAACAATGGAACTCTACAATATACAGATGACGCAGCAATCCCGGTGCCAGCGTGATTATCCCTTTTCCCTTGCGCTCGAGCAAGCAGTATATTTTCTAAAACGTTTGGATTTTTTTCATCTAGATCTACCTCTGTTAAACAGGTTATATTATTTTTAATATATTTAAAATGACCAACTGGCCACATGTCATACTTTTCAAGTGCGTATAATGTTTTTCCGTAAATGCCATCGCTTTGGTCTTTGTATTTGAAATGTTTCAATAATTATAGTTATAATACTCAGGATAGTCAGATCGACTTGTTGGACGGATCCGTCAGTTGATCGACTTGTTGGGTGGACCCCTACTTGATCGACATGCTTGGTCGATCCCCCACTTGATTGACTTGCTCGGTCGATCCCCACTTGATCGACTTGCTGGGTCGATCCCTCATTTAATCTACTTGCTGGGTCAATCCCCCACTTGATCGACTTGCTGGGTCGATTTCCCACTTAATCGACTTGCTGGGTCGGTTTCCCACTTAATCGACTTGCTGGCTCGATCCCCTACTTTATCGACTTGCTTTGTCGATATCCTACTATATCGGCTTGCTAGGTCGATCCCTTACTTGATCGACTTGCTGGGTCAATACCCACTTGATCGACTTGCTGGGTCGATCCCTCATTTAATCGACTTGCTGGGTCCATCCCCCACTTGATCGACTTGCCGGGTCGATCCCTCACTTGATCGACTAGCTGGGTCGATCCCTCACTTGATCGACTTGCTGGGTCGATACCCACTTGATCGACTTGCTGGGTCGATCCCTCATTTAATCGACTTGCTGGGTCCATCCCCCACTTGATCCACTTGCTGGGTCGATCCCTCACTTGATCGACTTGCTGGGTCGATCCCTCACTTGATCGACTAGCTGGGTCAATCTCTAATTTGATCGACTAGCTGGGTCGATCCCTTGCTTGATCGACTTGCTGGGTCGATCCCCTACTTGATCGACTTGCTGGGTCGATACCCCACTTGATCGACTTGCAGGGTCGATCCCTCATTTAATCGACTTGCTGGGTCCATCCCCCGCGTGATCGACTAGCTGGGTCGATCTCCCACTTGATCGACTTGCTGGGACGATCCCTCACTTGATCGACTTGCTGAGTCGATCCCTCACTTGATCGACTTGCTGGGTCGATCTCTCACTTGATCGACTTGCTGGACTATTCTTCCACTTGATCGACTTGCTGGTCCGATTCCCCGCATGATGGACTTGCTGGGTCGATCCCCACATGATCGACTTGCTGGGTCGATCCCCCACTTGATCGACTTCCTCGGTTGATCTCCCACTTGATCGACTTGCTGTGTCGATCCCCCACTTGATCGACTCGCTGGGTCGATCTCCCACATGATCGACTTGCTGGGTCGATTCCTCACATGATCGACTTGCTGGGTCACAGGCAGATAAAAACTATACAGGCAGAGAAAAAGAGATAACACAAAGCTTTTGTGACTGACCAACGTAATTCTAAAGGTTAGTACATGATGTTTGTGACATGAAAAATGTAAATTATGAAAAATGAGTGGTTGTCTCTGCGACTTCTTGCACTGAAGAGTGGTGCACTTTTATTGAAAGAAATGTTTACAAACAATTACAGTGCAGTATACTCCTCTATAAATCGAAGCTTTTAGTACCTGAGATAGTACAATCTAAAAGCCACTTTCACACTTTGCGGTCTCAACAAATTACTTTTGACATTGAAAACCTGAAAAGTGTTCACACTAGTGTAACGATTTTTGACGCCTCATCTTTAGCAAGGTGGCAGTTTGACAATAATCTCTCTTGAATAGTGAGGAAAATTCAATTACATTGCACAAATAAATATATTTCGAAAACTTTAATAAACCACATATTTAAATATTACTGTCATCTGTCGTACACACGAGGTAGAACTAAAAAATTCGCCGAAGTATACAGTGTAAGTATTCAGCATATTGACGTGTTTTGCAATTTGCCGCCTACGCGAGCAGTCGAGGAAATAGTATATCTGCTTTGACAACATTGTATGAGGTTCAATATCACTTCATCTAATATAGAATGTTTCTTGTTCTGATCAGACATGAACTCAATGAGTGACGTGTTGTTTGCTTCTTGTTCGTAACACAAGTGTATTGCGTACTCATTTTAATTTGGTTTGTAACTTTTGTTGGGACGGTATGGCTTTTGTTCGTAGTAATGGCCAAACAATACAAAGCTAGGGAAAATATACGTCTCGTTATTAAGAAATGTGACGAAGAAAATAATTCGGGAGTTCAACACACGCTGCATAACAGCAATTTTCGGGTAGTAAACTATACTGAAGTATCTGTTCGAACTGTGACATCAATTAAAAAAGAAGGATTTGAAGCCTGTGGAGCAGCCTTAATTACTCCCGGTAAGAAAAGGCCATATTGTGAAGAAACAAAATTACACATTGATGACATCCACATATTGCTTATTTGTTTTCCTTATTCACGTATGATGTTTTAATTCTTGCCTATGGATACTTGGCGTAATATATTTGGGACAGCTAGTAGTTGCAGATTAGGTGGGGGGGGGGCAGCTTTCAAGAACATTGAGCGCATTCCTCAGCCTCGCAATCGAGTCAGCTCCCAACAATAAGAATGAGGTGGCTCGGGGATGAACAGACGTGGACATGGAGCAGGAAGTGTAAAGCGGAGAAAAACACCGAGTAAGCGAACCGATCAGTGAACTTGGTGTGAGCATCTCCACGTTGTCTATTTGCGAACCTCTGTCCCAGTGCCATATTGGACCTGGAAATCCCGGGCCCCCTCCCCCACGGCCACTTTACGCGGGTTCAGGCTCGTTCGTACCCTAGTCCCTGCTCTAGTCCTTCGCGGCAGGTGGCGATGAAAGACCAACCGCCCGATGCATTTGGAGCAACAACCTGCTCAATAGTTTTCACAATCGTCAAACTGAATCAGACCTTCAGAGAAAATTCAAGATTTTCTCCGTGAAATGTAAAGAAGTTTCACAAAATCTTGGAAACACAGACATCGAAGTGAAGATGCGATGGATTATAGTACGATATAAGCAATACTATAGTGTACATACTTTGGTTTTTACTCCAAACGCGTGCCTATTATTATTATTATTATTATTATTATTATTAATAATAATAATATGTACAACGGAGTCCTTATATTTCTTTCTTTTCCAACATTATATTTCTCTGCAAAGAAAGCAAATGACCAGACGAAAGTCAGAAAACTCTACGGGGATTCCAGCCCAGACCAAGACAAGATAAAGAAAAGTTTATTCAAGAAAAAAGCTAAGAAGTCGAAGGACATAACAACAAATGGAGATCGTAAGAAATTTTCCAGATCATCCTAAATATGACCACGGACTGTAAACCAACAATGGGGAATGTTAAGAACGAGAACGACAAAATAAATACAACAAAACAAGAGATCACGAAAAGATGGGAAGAATACGAAGAAGTTATATGATAAGGGCTTACAAATAGAGTAGTGTATAAATATAGATGATTACGAATAAGAACCTGAGATCGAAGAAATTAATTGGGCGACAAAACAACTGAAAAATGGGAAGTCCTCGGCTGTACATAATATTCCAATCGACATATTCAAAGATACAGAGGAAGAAATCTTGGCGAAACTAACACAATTATGCAATGTGATCTGGAAAATAAAACAGTGAAGAACAGATTTGCAACGCACTATAATTATTCCATTACTAAAGAAAGGAGACAGCAAAGATTGTGCAAATAACAACACAATTGCATGAATACCGTGTGATTCAGTCAATCGGCAAAAGTCATCCCTCGGAAAAAGAAAAAAAAAGGATTTTAAAAATGTTACTGTAAGCATATACTTTAAGATTTTCAAAAACAATTCACATTGAAAGAAACCTCATTTTCTATCTACTCTGGAATGTTGTGTAGATTGCATTACGTCGCGTAAGCGTTAGAGTAAAGCATATCCTAAGATCATACAGAAAAAGATTTCGTTCGTTTTTAAACTCGTTTGAATGTTCCATATTATTTATATCATTGTGTCCGATATGTCACGATAACGTTTTCTAGAAAATCCACTTTTTATAAAACAAAGAAAATGGAAGGGAAAACACGCTCCAAATGCAAGCAAACATCTAGGAGTTATCCAATTGCATCATTACCCTTTATTCATTTACGTAGTCTGTATGAAATGACTCACCAGGAATTATTTATTCCCTTCAAAATTATACAAACATAACAAAACTATTTTATATCAAAATAACTTACCAAGTAATCTGGCATAAGTCATGATTCATACTATCTTAATTCGATGCTTGTTGCGGCGCAGGATACGGGTCGCCAGACCGCTATTTTACCACTTTTTTAAAATTTGAAGTCGTAGGCTTCCTCGGCCAGAGTCATATGCATGATCTTGGCTGTCCGGGTGACGCCGCGTCGAAGATTGTTGCCGACGTTTCGACCATCTTGTGGTGGTCTTACCATGTCCATACCATCTTATGTATAGGCATACCGGTCCTGAGGAAGACCACGAAAAAAAAAGAGTTGGTCGAAACGTCGGCAAAACAGCCCTCGACGCGACGTCACCCGGACAGCCAAGATAATGCATTTTTTTAAAATTGTCCGAAAGTACGAAAACATTTTTAAAATTAGCTTAGGCTATTTTACTTGGGAAAAGAGATTCACCAGATGAACTCTTTAAAGCAGATAAACGCAGTTTTGAGATCAAAAATCGAGTTGTAGGATAAAAGAGCTCGTATGTATACTCCGCTCATTCCGATATGTGACAACGGAAGATCTTAGAGTAAGGTGGAATGATAACGGAAGGCCTTAGAAGTAAAAATATCTAAAATAAGATGTGAGGGGATGAAATAATGCTGATATTTACACAATGAGTTCCTTTTTTAAAAAAAATAGTTCCAAATCAGAATCGATGTTTTGAGTAATGCATCAAAAAAAATTTAAAATGGTATTCGAAGGAAGACGGAAATATGTGAAAAAAATAGTTATGTACTACTATTACAGACCGTTTACCTCGGTCTATAATATTAGTATAGCATCTCTAATTTGATATCCGTGGAAAAATAGTGCAAAGTGACGAACGCATAAACCGAGTGTGTGGCTTGCGTGTCCCGCAAGTACTGCCTCCTCCGCCGGGGCTGGCCGCACGACGCCGGGCCTGGCCGCGCTGACAGAGGGCCCACAACGGGCGGGTGGGTGACGCAACGGCGCAGGAGAAGGGGGGCGAGGTGTTTTCGTAAATTTCACTTTACGACGCTCCTATTCGTCCGATTTTCATGATTGTCACGGTGTAGGATTCAGGAAGCATGTCGCCATCGCGCTATAAGGCCACATTTATAAACTTGTTCTCGGAAGTTTCAGAAATAATTTCAAATTCGCGTTTTTGCTAGATTTTTGGAAAAAGGTCATCGTAGCGTAAATTCTAAAAAGGCGTCAAATGCTGTTTACAAATCGAAAATCGGACCATTGGTTCAGACGTTATCAGTAAAGTAAATTCCCCTGTGATAGTGCTGATGATGAATAGTGATCTATTGAATTTTCCTACAACTATTTTTCGGTGCATTTACCCTTAAAAAGAATTCTCTGATCGACAGTCATTGAAAACAGGCACGCAAAAGTCGGACCCGAAGACATGCCACATGTGTCTGTATGTCGAAGCGCTGCATCCGAATCTGAAGCCGGAATCGCCCCAACGCCTTTCACTTTGGTTTTAATTGCGATTGTCAGTCCCGACGTCTCGACACATGTTTCTCTATGTATGTCAAACAGCTTTACAACAGCCTTATTTCAGTATCTATCGATATATAGAACAGTTGCACTTTCTAAACAATATTCTCAATGTTCACCGAGTTTATCAAATACAAGCCAATTTCCACCAAGTTCCATTTGTGTCCCGACGGAATATACAGATAAAGTTGAAAATATTTAACTGCCACACTTTAAATTCTGAAAATATTTTAACACAAATTTACAATTAAGTACGTAATATATCGCTAAATTAATGTTTATCTATATTTCTATTTTCCCATGCGCTCAGATATTGAAAGAAATCTATGCACTCTGGCTGCGTAAGAGGCGTGTATGATTTTGTTAGATCCCCAAAGACTTGGAAAAATCCAACAACAACGAAGGAGTTTCGATTTTGACGAAAAATGCGAAATTTGATTGTGTTAATCGTCCTCTCTCTAATACAGAGCATTCCGTCTCGATTATCATTCCAAGAGCGTTAGTGCTTACAACACCTCGTGCGATAAAGCTCCAAGAAAGGGCCCGTCCGTCATTTAATATTTGATATTCACGTATTGCGTAATGGAAGAGATTTTTTTCTTGATATGTAAAGAGGTATTGTACTGTCAGTACACTATACTAAGTTATTGAAGTGTCCGTGAAGACGTTTTTTTTTTAAATATCTAATTTATTACTGTGTAATATGGAAAGCCATTTTAAGTGATTTTGTTCCGGGGCAGTCTTACTACTGCAGGCCACTTGTTAATTCTTAAATACTACAACGATCCGAAATTAGAGGTGATATTTCGTTCATGTTGGGCATCAAGATGATATCTGGGATACAACACAGGTTGACAATGTTTTAGATATCATGGAGACGGTCGACTTAAGACGGACGGCATCAACAACCAGGTACGAAATTAGCGTTCTGGAATAAGCCGTCAATTATTGATAAGGCATTTCAATCGGAGTGGCGAAACTCAGAGGAGAATTCGAAAGTAAGAAATTCAATTGATATTAGAAGTATATTTCATTGAGGACAATATTACGTCTTGTGTGGGGTCTGCCTCTGGATCGTTTCCCCTTTGGTTTGTATTCGAGGATAGTCTTGGGAAGCCGTTCTTGTGGCATTCTGGTTAGGTGTTCGAACCAATTCTTCCTCGTTGAGTCGATCTTCTCCAGTATGCTGGAGATCTGTAGTTCACCTCTGATGTCTTCATTTCTCTTATGATCTAGTAGTGTATATCCTGCTAATGGTCTCAGGAATCTCATTTCTGCCGCTTCGATCTTTCTTCTGTCTGACCTATTGACTGTCCAGTTTTCGCATCCATAAGTTAGCATTGGGACTGCCATAGTTTTGTAAAATTTTAGTTGGGTGTCTTGTCTGGTCTTTTGTCTTAGTGTTCTGCGTATAGTGCCGCACAATTTCTGGAATTTTTGGATCTTTATATTTATATCTTTTTTGTCGCAGTATGAGATGTTAAATCATAAATAATTAAAGTTGTTTACTTGTTCAATACTTTTTTCGTTTATCACTACTTTACATCTGATATGGTTTTTCCCCTGGAATGCCATTGTTTTCGTTTTAGAGGTTGATATCTTCAAGTTGTAATTTTTCCCTGTTAACTCGAGGTAATGGGCAGCTCTCTGTTAGGTCGTCTTCTGTAGTACTAAAAATGGCCTGGTCATCTGCAAATAGAGTAGTGTTTAAAATTGTATTGCTTATTTTAAAATGTGTGGTTAGTTTACTTTGCCATTCTTGAATAATATGATCGATATATATATATATATATATATATATATATATATATATATATATATATATATATATATATATATTAAAAAGGGTCGGGGACATCGGGCACCCTTGTTTGACTCCTTGGTTTGTATATTCAGTTAGGTTGTTCGATGTTCCTTTGTCAATACTGATAGTGGTTTTAAAATATAAGCTTTTGATGATTTCTATGATGTGGTTAGGGTATCCACTATTACGCATAATACTCCATAACTTATTCCGAGAGACTTTGTCAAAGGCCATTTCAAAATCTATGAACAGGATATAGGTAGGAAGGTTATATTCGCGTCTTTTCTCGATCAATTGTTGTACAATAAGTATGCTATCTGCGCATGAACGTCCCTTTCGGAATCCATTTTGGAATTCCGAAAGTAGGTTATTACTTATTTTATTTAATCTCCTAGTAATTATCTTTGCATATATTTTGTAGGCAGAGTTTAATAGGCTAATTCCTCTGTAATTGCTACAGTCTTATTACGAAAAAGTAAATGGACTAAAATATTTGAGAGAGTAGATATTTTAAGTATACATGTCGATTTGGACTTAAAGAAAGGTTTGGTTATTTGAAAGGTGAAGAAGGAAGACACCTAGGTATTATTCTTGAAAGTTGTTGAATTTATTAAATGTGTATTGTTCTCTACAGTTTGCAAACAATATTGCGGCTTTTTTGTGTTATTACAAATAATTTGTTTTATTTTGAAATCGAATGCGTTTTGATTTAATATTTCATTAAATTACCGTGTTCAAATCTATGCTTTATGCCGAAGAATCAACAGCTCCAATAAATACTAAATGGATATTTATACTTCCTTCATTAATTAATTTATCAATGGAAAAATAAAATCTAAATATATCAGCATTTCCTTCGATTATTTTTGCAATATATTATTATGGGATCAGCCATTGGCACCCCCCCCCACTTGACTCCCATTCGTGTTCTCAGGGTACCTACACGGCACTGGTGTGTGTGTGTGTGTGTGTGTAAGTAAAGTTCCTTTTCAGAGCGCACATACGCCGAGTTATGCTCAGAGGAAGCATCACCGCTCTGTCTGTTCTGCGATTCGGAAGGCCCCCGAGTTCAAGTTCTGACGGTGGCGAGGCCTTGAGATAATTAGGTCGATTCAGCCGCAGTCTCAAGGGTAATTCAAGCGGACGAACAGTAGTTTTCCAACATTACCCAAGGAATGCCCGAGCTGTAACCTCCGTCAAGCTGCAACCCCCACTTGTTCGAAATTCAAAATTAACTAGCCTATAATTTTGTACTAATTATGTACTAATTTCGTTCCACAATTAAAAATTTTGTACTCGACTAGAAACAATAAAAAAACCACATCCAAAAGTGGGGGTGCTAGCTTCACGTTAAGTTAGCACCCCCACTTCTCATAAATTCAAAATCAACTAGCCTAACATTATCTACTAATTATGTACTAATTTCGTTCCACAATTAAAAATTTTGTACTCAACTATAAACAATTAAAAACCGGGTGCCAATGAAGCACTTTTCACTCATATTTTCTGATTTTTTAAAACATATTTAGAGTCAAAGTTTAAACTTGAAATTAATAACGCAGATTAACATCATAGTGAACTTTTACATGTAATAATTTCAAAATTTTATCTAGTTCCGCAACTGAGATATTACAGTCTAAAAACACGAAAAATTGCGAGCGGCTCTAAACAAAAAAGTCCCCCACTGCATCCTCCTTCGCAGAAATTCCAATTTAACTAGTCTATATTCTTCTAACATGTATGTACTAATACTACAACAAAATAAATAATTTCGTACTCAACTATAAACAACTGAAAAACCGGTGCCAATAAAGCACTTTTCTCGTTAATTTCACGAGTTTTTAAAACACATTTTAAGTCAATTTTCAAAGTTGAAATTCACAACGCACTTTAACAATATAGTGAACTTTCACATATAATAATTTGAAAATTTTATCTAGTCCCGCAACTGAGATATTACAGTCTAAAAACACGAAAAAATTGCGAGCGGCTCTAAACAAAAGTGTCCCCCACTGCATCCTCCTTCGCAGAAATTCCAATTTAACTAGTCTATATTCTTCTAACATGTATGTACTAATACTACAACAAAATAAATAATTTCGTACTCAACTATAAACAACTGAAAAACCGGTGACAATAAAGCACTTTTCACGTGAATTTCACGAGTTTTTATAACACATTTTAAGTCAATTTTCAAAGTTGAAATTCACAACGCACTTTAACAATATAGTGAACTTTCACATATAATAATTTCAAAATTTTATCTAGTCCCGCAACTGAGATATTACAGTCTAAAAACACGAAAAAATTGCGAGCGGCTCTAAACAAAAGTGTCCCCCACTGCATCCTCCTTCGCAGAAATTCCAATTTAACTAGTCTATATTCTTCTAACATGTATGTACTAATACTACAACAAAATAAATAATTTCGTACTCAACTATAAACAACTGAAAAACCGGTGCCAATAAAGCACTTTTCTCGTGAATTTCACGAGTTTTTAAAACTCATTTTAAGTCAATTTTCAAAGTTGAAATTCACAACGCACTTTAACAATATAGTGAACTTTCACATATAATAATTTGAAAATTTTATCTAGTCCCGCAACTGAGATATTACAGTCTTAAAACACGAAAAATTGCGAGCGGCTCTAAACAAAAGTGTCCCCCACTACATCCCCCTTCGCAGAAATTCCAATTTAACTAGTCTATATTCTTCTAACATGTATGTACTAATACTACAACAAAATAAATAATTTCGTACTCAACTATAAACAACTGAAAAACCGGAGCCAATAAAGCAACTTTCTCGTGAATTTCACGAGTTTTTATAACACATTTTAAGTCAATTTTCAAAGTTGAAATTCACAACGCACTTTAACAATATAGTGAACTTTCACATATAATAATTTGAAAATTTTATCTAGTCCCGCAACTGAGATATTACAGTCTAAAAACACGAAAAATTGCGAGCGGCTCTAAACAAAAGTGTCCCCCACTGCATCCTCCTTCGCAGAAATTCCAATTTAACTAGTCTATGTTCTTCTAACATGTATGTACTAATACTACAACAAAATAAATAATTTCGTACTCAACTATAAACAACTGAAAAACCGGAGACAATAAAGCACTTTTCACGTGAATTTCACGAATTTTTAAAACACATTTTAAGTCAAATTTCAAAGTTGAAATTCACAACGCACTTTAACAATATAGTGAAATTTCACATATAATAATTTCAAAATTTTATCTAGTCTCGCAACTGAGATATTACAGTCTAAAAACACGAAAAAATTGCGAGCGGCTCTAAACAAAAGTGTCCCTCACTGCATCCTCCTTCGCAGAAATTCCAATTTAACTAGTCTATGTTCTTCTAACATGTATGTACTAATACTACAACAAAATAAATAATTTCGTACTCAACTATAAACAACTGAAAAACCGGAGACAATAAAGCACTTTTCACGTGAATTTCACGAGTTTTTAAAACACATTTTAAGTCAAATTTCAAAGTTGAAATTCACAACGCACTTTAACAATATAGTGAACTTTTACATATAACTATTTCAAAATTTTATCTAGTCCCGCAACTGAGATATTACAGTCTAAAAACACGAAAAAATTGCGAGCGGCTCTAAACAAAAGTGTCCCCCACTGCATCCTCCTTCGCAGAAATTCCAATTTAACTAGTCTATATTCTTCTAACATGTATGTACTAATACTACAACAAAATAAATAATTTCGTACTCAACTATAAACAACTGAAAAACCGGTGACAATAAAGCACTTTTCACGTGAATTACACGAGATTTTAAAACACATTTTAAGTCAATTTTTAAAGTTGAAATTCACAACGCACTTTAACAATATAGTGAACTTTTACATATAACTATTTCAAAATTTTATCTAGTCCCGTAACTGAGATATTACAGTCTTAAAACACGAAAAATTGCGAGCGGCTCTAAACAAAAGTGTCCCCCACTACATCCCCCTTCGCAGAAATTCCAATTTAACTAGTCTATATTCTTCTAACATGTATGTACTAATACTACAACAAAATAAATAATTTCGTACTCAACTATAAACAACTGAAAAACCGGTGCCAATAAAGCACTTTTCTCGTGAATTTCACGAGTTTTTATAACACATTTTAAGTCAATTTTCAAAGTTGAAATTCACAACGCACTTTAACAATATAGTGAACTTTCACATATAATAATTTCAAAATTTTATCTAGTCCCGCAACTGAGATATTACAGTCTTAAAACACGAAAAAATTGCGAGCGGCTCTAAACAAAAGTGTCCCCCACTACTTCCTCCTTCGCAGAAATTCCAATTTAACTAGTCTATATTCTTCTAACATGTATGTACTAATACTACAACAAAATAAATAATTTCGTACTCAACTATAAATAACTGAAAAACCGGTGCCAATAAAGCACCTTTCTCGTGAATTTCACGAGTTTTTAAAACACATTTTAAGTCAATTTTCAAAGTTGAAATTCACAACGCACTTTAACAATATAGTGAACTTTCACATATAATAATTTCAAAATTTTATGTGGTCCCTTATTAGTGTTATTACACTCTATAAATCCGATATATAAGGAGTTGCTCTTAACATAAGTGGCCCGCGACGCATCCCCGTTCTCAGAAATTCCAATTTAACTAGTCTACATTCATTTACCATATTTGTACATATTCATTAACAAAATAAATAAGTTTTTATTTAACTATAAACAATTAAAAAGCTGTTCAATTGAAGCATTTTATGCGTCAATTTCTGATTTTTAAAACTCGTTTTTAGTCATAATTCAACGTTGAAATTTAGACTGCACTTTGGGACTATGGTTGTGCTTTAGGTATAATAATTTCATTTTAATCTTTTTATTATAATAAAAAAAGGCAATATTTCATTTTATTATGAGTGAAATCTCAAATTGGTATGGTACGTACCACTGTTTTTTAACCTAAAATATCTACAATGTCATATGTATTTGGTTAGCAATAATTAAGGTTGCAACTTTATTTGTTCTTAAGCAATTACTGTAATATAATAGAAAATTCTTCATTCACTTTCAATACGTATTGCCTCAAATATTTTAGGTATAAAAACTTACAAGGTGAACCATTATTCCTTTGAATTATAGAACTGCGGTAACCATAACCAGTGCTGTTTTGTTTAAAAATCTACGTCAATTTTAAAGCAGAGTATTAGTAAAGTAGAGTATTAATAGCGGGCTCCTGGCAACCCAATCGCTGCTATGATCAGACCGGCTACTTCCTATGCTAAAGAGAAATTGTAATATTCTGATTGCTATTCTGGAAAAGTGTGTTATTGTTCCTCCAAAAAAGATTTTTGCTTTTCCCAGGTACACAAATGGAATAACAAGTGAAAGTGAGTAGTATTAGTAGGATTCTTCCTGCAATTCAGTCACTGCTATTATCGGTTTAGCTACTTCCTATAAAGAAAGAAAAAATATAAAAAATAGTATTCACAAGATCATAAGTGTGTTCTCGTTTCCAAAGATATATTTTCTTTTGACCAGGCACAGAAATGGAATTACAAGCCAAAGCGTGTATTAATAGGCGGCTCCTTGCAATGCAGTCGATGCAAGGATCTGTCGGTCTACTTCCCATAAAGAAGGAAAGATTATGATATTGTTCTCTGCTCTGCAAGTGTGAGTGACGTTCAGGTCCCTGATTCGCTGCAGTATGGATTTTGATACTATTGTTAATATTAGGTAAGTACGAGCCATTTATTGTTCACATCCAATTTTTCTTGGTACATCCATTTCGGTCCCTACAGAAATGGATGTACAAAATGAAGGCTTTTTTTCTAGGATGTATAGGAGCTGAGGATTTAGATTTATGTGCTACATCAATTATTACTTCCCCATACCATATACATTTTATTATTATTAATTATTTTTTGTATCAACCAATACTTCACGATAATACAATTTTATTACATGGAAATTACTCTTCTAGTAAAACTGTATTTAAGCCAGTTACTTAGGCATTTGGCAAGAATGTTAAAATCACTTAAGTCGCAATGTTTCAGATCAATTTTCAGCACATAGGCAAACATTTCTTCGCTGGAGAAAACAGAAATTGACAATTCATTATATTTATCATTTAATTGAAGTACAATATTTGAAGTCGAATGTAACCGATACAATTAAAAATTTATAATTTTTTTAGATAAAAAGTGTAAAAATATGTAAAAAATATTGGTAATCCATATATCTAGAAAAAGTTTCTTTTCTTAGTACCAGCTCAGAGATTTTTACGAAATTCTGTAAATATTGATCTCATGTTATTGACGGAAATACACCCTATTTGCAACCTTAAGCCAAGTTTAAGAAAGAATACATTCTTCCTGTAAGAATAATTGGATAGTAGTTATAAGATATTGAAAGGCTAATGGAATGGAAAGAAAGGTCTTCGGAAGAAACAGCATTACATATTCTCAAATGATTCATTTATTAAAATAATATCTTATTATAATTAATTATGTTTTATTGAAATACCTGGACATACAACGTGTCCAGGATATTACACCATTGACACTTATATAAATATTTACAAAATTTTTTGAAGATGTTAACGATTATATAACACGAAATACATATTGTGCAGTCGTGACGTCAAAAATAGACTATAGCTTGGTTGTGTATATGCCTGAAAAAGACAACATACTAGATAAATTAGATCTAATTCAAACAGCCTCTGGGATTGGCCATTGGTGCATTTCGTACATGCTCAATTAGAAATAAACTGGCCGTATTTCGAGAAGAACGACTAACCTACAGAAGAGAAAAATTGATTTCATATGCCTTCGAAGTAGTGGCAAATCCAATAACCGAACGACCAATATCATCTTTAATAACATTCTGTAATGAATTCTGCACTGGCCATAATGCCAAGATAATAGGAGTGCGTAGTCTAAAACAACAGGGGGCAACTTTTTTTGTTCCCCGTGGGTCCTCTTTTCCATTTTTTATCTGCCCATGACATTATTCTATAAACTCTACAAGGGGAATGACATTAATTTATCAATAAAATGAACAAATGAACCATTTTAAGAGTTGTTGGTTTGGAAATTTCCAATATCAGTGAAAAAGAGGAAAAATGTAATTGAGCAAATTTACGAGGAACATGTTTTAAAATAGGGCTACTGGTCCCCTGTTTAAATTTGAGGGAGGCTGTGACCCCCTACCCTACCTTCGTGCGCACGTCTGCGCCCAAAACTCTTTGACTCCAAATTCACAGTAGTATACTAACAGCCATTGTGCTGACATTTTATCAGCCTAAATAATTTTCTGAATCTTTAGAAATCCTGAAAATATCGCAAAGAAGGCTCGTCATTGAACGAATATGTTAAGAAAATGACAATCTCATAATATACTCAGCACTTTTCTATGAAAAACGTATTGAATATGAAGACAGTGTTCACATACATACAGATTGCTAAAACTTCCGCACGAAACTGGTTGTGCAGTTTTACTTCCGGACAAAACAACATGTGATACTGGAATGTCCAAATACCGTGCAGAGAAGAAATGAATTGAAAATAACCGTTGGTTGAAACACTATTTCAATTGCACTTTCATCTTTTAAACATATGTTATTACTAGGAGAAGTAAAAGTTGGCATCTAATTTTGTCATGTATTTCTGTAATTTAAATTAATAATCTAAGCACCAAACATTACATTGCATTGCATTGCATTACATTTAATGTGGTGGCTAATAACCTCATAGAATGTTACTAAAAAAATAAGATTAAAAACATCGACATGCAGTAAAATACTCGTTGTACGGTGGCAATACTTTTCTTTGTATGCTTGCACGTTCTGGGAGCCCACAACGATGCTCAATGGTATAAACGATCTGACTTCATGTGGACTTAGATCGCTTCTGGTTCTTTGTTATCATATGACTAGATACAACTACATATCCTACGACTTAATCTTGTGCTCGGCGATAAATTATGTAAAGTGGCAAAATTTTGGTTTTTGTTTCTAATACCTTGCAGGTTTTTGATAAGTCGTCCATTTCAAGCCATAAACCATTTGGTCGCCAACCAATGGCTCTATAATGTCCAACAAATGTTTCTAGAAAATTTGAATTCCCAGGATTTATATAATCTATTACGGCTACTACTGTATACGTGGATGTTACCCCGGAGATAATGAAGTTTTCTTCAATATCGCCAATGGTAATTTGCCTTGATGTTAAATTTGCACATACATCAAAGAAAAGAAATAATCCTGTAAAGACAAAAATGATTAATATTTTTATAATATAAATACACTTTATGATGCATTTTGTTCGTGCTCATTTTATGAAATCTTACCTATCATTTTTATCTCCGTTCTGCAGACATTTCCACACCTTTCACATAACTTTTCAGCCATTGATTCAAATAAGAGCTGTTGTACATTTTCGCAGAAATTATCTAATAAAAAACTGAAAGGAATGGTAATGTGTACAATTGATTCCTCTTTTAAAAAGCATCTATTTGTGCAAGTAAGGACTTCTTTGTAAGAAGGCATTCCGTCAAACAATTCCTTAGCAAGTTCGCCAACATTTGATGTGCAGATAATTTCAATGCAGTATTTTGACAGTTCATTGATTTTAGTCAATTTACATGCATACAAAATAATTGCTCGATTACGATAAGTTTTTGTTGTTATTCCTTTCTTTGACACACTCATCACCATGGACAAAAAAATGTTTTCTGAAATTGCATCTAAATCATCTAGAAACGGATTATCTAGTTGTGCCAGTAACAAAGATTGAAATATGGAATCAAAACTGCATGTATTTACGACTGTGCAATTTTTGGCATAAATATTCAGTGCCTTTAGTTTTAACACATTTCCATTCAACAAGAGGGGAACCTTTTTCAATTTTGTATGTAAATTCAATTCTTCAGGAGTAAATAATGCATTAATATATTTATTTTTGTTTCTAGCCTTCTTTTGTTCTCCTAAACCTTTCCAATTTTCTATTTCATTGTAGAGAACTGGAATGATTGAGTGATCTCTCTTCTTCTTACACATTTGACATAACCTTTTTTGTCCATAACCTTCTTCTTCATCTTCTAAAGCAATGGAACACTCAGGTAAAACATGGACGACTTTGCCACAGTCTTGACATCGGTGAGCTCCGTCTTGTGGATTGTCTTTACAAAGCATGCAAGATATCACATTTTCAGCAACCTGAATGATAGATGCAGTAAAATAATTAATACACGCAATTAGAACATATTATATATTATAAAAATTTCTGAGCTCTTCGAATAATAGATTCAAATGAAATTGGTGTTAACAAAAAGTTTACGAAAAAATTATTAGAAAAGAATTGCGATATGTAACAATTATAATTTTCGATATGTTACTTTTTTCAGAAAATATAAAATATTTACCTCAAAATTACTTTCTTGATCATCAATTTCGTGAACATCCAAAATAACTTCATTAGCATTATCTTGTGTTCGAAGTCCACTTGCTGCCCCTCTAGCAAGAACGATTTTGTTTCTGTTTGTGTTATATTTTAGGTGTTCCAGAACAAAATCGTCTACTCTCAAGGGTAATTTTCCCTTGAAAGCACGATTTTTCAAATCGTTAAAATCCGATTCAACAGCTGCACTCGATGCAGGGATACGTCCGAAACCAAATTTGTTTCGTATGACGCATGTCCACATTGGAAAGGTCCTACAATGATCGATTAATTTGGTTGCAAATGCATTGTTCTTATGAGCATTGATGTCATCACCTCTTTCTTCACAAGTGTCTTGCACTTGTCGATCAATATCTTTTGCCCAATGTAACCACGTAGACAGTGTATTTGAGGTTTCAGGGCCATCACAAATACTATCTAGAATAGAAACAAATATGTATATAAATAGGTTTCATTTGTTTGTATTAAATTATCACATATATTTCATAACATTTTTACCTTGTATTCCATTGAAATTGTTAATTTCTTCTAAAACTGAATCAATGTTATTGTTTCCAGTGTGAAAAACTTCACCTTTTTTAATTAGAAGATTTTTAAGCTTTTCTTTCGCTTTCGAACATTCAGTTAATTGACCATTGGATTTTTTCCCCTGGTACGTATTACGAGAAATCGTTAAAATCAAGAATAATAAATGTTTTGCTTCTTCCAAACTTTGCGAAACTATCAATTTGCCTATGGCTCCTAGGTACAAATTCCTGATGCCTGGGTGTTGTCCTTTAAGAAAATCGGCATACATTTTCATTATGTGTGCCACATCGATTCTCACATAACACAGCGGCAAAGGACCTGTTAGGCATCTGTCAGAGTACTCTTCTGGTGTCTTGCAGTTAGTGTAATTCCATACAACACCTATTTAAAAATTAATAATATTAAAATTTGTTGCCAGAAAACTGGCTTTAAATAGCAATTTAAGTTATAAAATAATACCTACCTAATAGAAGAGCTCTGGATGAATCGCACACAATTTCATTGGGGGAAAGTTGAGATGGAAATAACCGTGAAAATTCCGCTAGCCAGCTGAAGATGGCAACGGATGTGTGTCGTTCAGATAGCATTTGCGCGACTGGAAACTGACAGAAATCCTCATCTTTGCCTGTATTTATTACAATGACGTATAAAAAAATTGTATTTGAAAATGAACCATCTGATCTTTTAATTTTCTTTACGAAGCCCCCAGAGGCATCAATGCAAATGCATCCTCCCTTAGAATCTATAAGGTATTTTTCATACACATTCAGCTGACTATTGGACCAATAGTGCACGAAAAACGGACGTTTTCCGAGATTGTGAATGGATGTTTTTAGCTGTGTACCCATCAAAATATCCAGTGCTTCTACCGGATCATTGTCCATGCGACGTTGGTTTGTATATTCTAATTTAGCCTGCCGATATGTAGAGCTGTTGCGTAACGAAGCAGGCTCTTGACAATCACCCTCACGAATTGAATGGCCTGCTTCTTCAATTCGGTACACTGCTGCAGATTTCCCTACAAAAAACAATTAGCCACAAGGTTAGAAGGCACTCACAATTTCAGGCAAAAAATATCATAATTCGAATATTTTATGTACGCAAGAACAAATTTTTATTACGCGAGAACATACCTGTGTCATGCAGAAATTTTCCAATACGTAATCGTTCTTCGCCCCGTAAATTTCGCTTACCACATACATTATGCCCTTTTGTCACATAACATGTAACTTTTATCACTTCACCATGTAAAGTAGTGAAATGACCCCGAATTGTTCCACCACATTTGCACTTTCCAGAAAAGTAAGCGGTGTCTGACATATTATAAATTTTGTGGTTTGTAAATTGAAACGCACATGTAATATTTTGATCATCCAATTTTTTTATAACTAAATTTTGCCATTTGTCAGGGATGAAAGTATAATAACTTCGAATTTTCAAATTGGGTCTTGTAGGTTCACTCCTGAAATATAGCTTTCAGTGATGAATAATGTAAAAAACTAAATTATGTGAAGTTAAAGTTAGGGAAATTTGAAGTTAATAAAAAAATAATCTGTGATTACTTGAAACGCATGAGTAGCAGTAGTAAATTACCTTTTGTAGACTTTTGTTTCCATTATTTCTTGAACTTCACTTTGGCTAAAATATAAAAATATTTCTCGCTCATTATCATCACCATTATCTTGGGCACTGGATTCAGGCGATTTATCTGACATGGCATTTGACGAACTCTCTGGATCAACGTAGTTACTGACCAATTTCTCCCTAATTCCACAAACATTTCTATGCACATACGCATATAACGAAAGTGGGCTTTTCCCGGCATCTTCCGCCACTACTTTCCAAATTGGGTCTGTCTTAGAAACTAATCGATTATTATTCACAAGAGAGTCTTTAAATTTTAATATAGCGCTGTTGATTACATTGTAATCCATCGTTATTGGTCTTCCGACATTTCTCTTCATTTTTTGTCAGTTGACTCACAACGTTAGGTTCTTACTCTGGGATTTAAAGAAAAGTATATTGTCTATTTAATGTTAAAAATACGACTTTTTGTGTGGCACGTATCTTCAAGTAATTCACAAATAATAATAAATATATTTATGTCTGAAAACCAAAAAATGACAAACATATTTTATGATATTGTTTAAAATAAAAGAATTGAAAATTAAATTAGAAAGTAACTAAAAAGGTATAGAATATTATAACAAACAAATCCAAAAATCACAAATAAGGGAAGAAATAAATAAACAAAGAGGGAACAGCTCTAACATCAAAAATCTAATTTGTCCGTTTAATTTGAATAAGACCGCTATGAAAACAAATAAAACTAGTGGTGCTACAGAATGGCAGCATTGAAGAATAGCATGCATTAATAAAAGAATATTTAGCATTATAAATGATGCTACAGGATAACTAGCATTTGCGCAATGGATCAGGGAAACTAGACAAAAACCTGATCGAGATGGGGGTCATTGATCCGGAAGCTGAAGTACATTATTGGTTACTAACATATTAAGTCTTTTAAAAAAAAATTAAATATTAAAAAGACAAGTGTAAACTAATTCATTATATATCACTGTTTTGTTAAAATAAACATTATTTTTCTTTTTAATAATCAGTATAATCTCTAATTGTATAGATACTGTTATGTAGCAGAAAAGATTTTACTTTTAACGTAAATTTGTGAACCGATGGAATGTGGAAGCAAAGGAGAGGCAAAAAAATTATGTGTTTAAACATTTGTAAATTTTATTTTTTAAATGTAATTTAACTATAAATGAATGAATGTTTAACATTAATTTCTATAAATTCTATCTCTGAAGAAGCTCACAAATGTTTCCCGAACTGCTTCCCTTTGTGGCACTTCTAAATTTATTGCAGGAGTTATCTGCCCTTCTTGAACTGCCAATTGCAATTGTTCTTTATCCATGCCTGGAACAGGTGGAGGATCTGCTTCCTTCCTCTCAATGGCAATGTTGTGCATTACAGCACATGCCACAATTATGGGCTGCACTAGTAAAATATCTTGCTTTATTCCCAGTGCCAAAATAGGGAATCTTGCTTTCCAAACACCGTATAATCTTTCCACTGTATTACGTGTCCTAATATGCGATTCATTATAAAAATTTTCCTCGGGTAAATAAAGGTTGCGAAGAGGTGTCAACAATATTGGTCCTATAGGATATCCTGCATCGCCAAGCAGCACCCCATTCAAAAACTCCCCTCTCTCCACCCGAGCCTTAATTACAGAGTTTCTGTATATTGTAGCATTCATCCAGGCCCCCGTGCAATTATATTTTGAATGCGCAAGTCTTGGTTTGCAATGGTTTGTACATTGAAGCTGAAGTAGCATTTCCTGTTTTGAAAAACTTCAGCGATGTGAACCAACAATTTTCTAATGAATTTTATTTAATTTTAGTAATATTCACAAAGATTTAAAGACAAAGCATTTCGTCTTCAGAATCAGTTTCGACATTTATTACATTCGCCATTTCACCTAACCAGCAGTGAACTCAGTAACCCTTATTTCAACCTCCGGTTAACTTAACTTTCCGGTAAACCTCCGGTTTGTCTTTAACCGACACTCGTAATACGAATTTCGCCCGCTAACGTCCGGTTAACTCTAACTGGAACTTTAACTGACGGTGGTAATACACGGCCTTAGTGTTGAATATTATGATGTTGCCTGCTCTCACTTGTCAATATCAGAACATTATTATGTATTTTAGACTTTACCGTACAACAGCATTAAAAGTAACATGTAACTCATACATACTCACTGCCTCAAAATTGAGACGGTCAAATTATTTGTTTTCTGATTCTTATTACAAATGTCTTCTATTGAGAATTTTAATTCGTAAATGAACATATACATTTCGTACGAAACAACCCGCACTGAAATAAACATCGTGACAATAATTATCGTGAAGGACAGGTTGATACAAAAAATACTTAATAATAATAAATCGTATATGGTATGGGGAAGTAATAATTGAAGTAGCATATAAATCCAAATGATCAGCTCCTATACATCCTAGCAAACAAAGCTTTAATTTTGTACATATATTTCTGTAGGGACCGAAATGGATGTGCAAACAAAATTTAGATAGGAACAATAAATGGCTCATACTTACCTAATATTAACAATAGGATCAAAATCCTTACTGCAGCGAAGCACGTACCGGAACGTCACTCCTACACTTGCAGAGCAGGGATCACCCAAAAATACACCGGGCAAGGCCAAACCAAGTGTGTACGAGTATCAGGAACACTTTACACATATATTATTGACAATATAATATTTTAATATTGACAATATAGTTTTTTTGCAAGGCGACAAATCTGAATGTTCAAATTATAGAAGTATAAGTCTTCTAAATTCCTGTTATAAAATCTATGCAAAAATTATCAGTCAAAGATTACTTTCAAAGAAGTTTCAATCAGTCAAAGAAGTTTCTATTGTTGAAACTCAAATATCTAACTGTCTTCATATTCAATACGTTTTTCATAGAAAAGTGCTGAGTATATTATGAGATTGTCATTTTCTTAACATATTCGTTCAATGACGAGCCTTCTTTGCGATATTTTCAGGATTTCTAAAGATTCAGAAAATTATTTAGGCTGATAAAATGTCAGCACAATGGCTGTTAGTATACTACTGTGAATTTGGAGTCAAAGAGTTTTGGGCGCAGACGTGCGCACGAAGGTAGGGTAGGGGGTCACAGCCTCCCTCAAATTTAAACAGGGGACCAGTAGCCCTATTTTAAAACATGTTCCTCGTAAATTTGCTCAATTACATTTTTCCTCTTTTTCACTGATATTGGAAATTTCCAAACCAACAACTCTTAAAATGGTTCATTTGTTCATTTTATTGATAAATTAATGTCATTCCCCTTGTAGAGTTTATAGAATAATGTCATGGGCAGATAAAAAATGGAAAAGAGGACCCACGGGGAACAAAAAAAGTTGCCCCCTGTTGTTTTAGACTACGCACTCCTATTATCTTGGCATTATGGCCAGTGCAGAATTCATTACAGAATGTTATTAAAGATGATATTGGTCGTTCGGTTATTGGATTTGCCACTACTTCGAAGGCATATGAAATCAATTTTTCTCTTCTGTAGGTTAGTCGTTCTTCTCGAAATACGGCCAGTTTATTTCTAATTGAGCATGTACGAAATGCACCAATGGCCAATCCCAGAGGCTGTTTGAATTAGATCTAATTTATCTAGTATGTTGTCTTTTTCAGGCATATACACAACCAAGCTATAGTCTATTTTTGACGTCACGACTGCACAATATGTATTTCGTGTTATATAATCGTTAACATCTTCAAAAAATTTTGTAAATATTTATATAAGTGTCAATGGTGTAATATCCTGGACACGTTGTATGTCCAGGTATTTCAATAAAACATAATTAATTATAATAAGATATTATTTTAATAAATGAATCATTTGAGAATATGTAATGCTGTTTCTTCCGAAGACCTTTCTTTCCATTCCATTAGCCTTTCAATATCTTATAACTACTATCCAATTATTCTTACAGGAAGAATGTATTCTTTCTTAAACTTGGCTTAAGGTTGCAAATAGGGTGTATTTCCGTCAATAACATGAGATCAATATTTACAGAATTTCGTAAAAATCTCTGAGCTGGTACTAAGAAAAGAAACTTTTTCTAGATATATGGATTACCAATATTTTTTACATATTTTTACACTTTTTATCTAAAAAAAATTATAAATTTTTAATTGTATCGGTTACATTCGACTTCAAATATTGTACTTCAATTAAATGATAAATATAATGAATTGTCAATTTCTGTTTTCTCCAGCGAAGAAATGTTTGCCTATGTGCTGAAAATTGATCTGAAACATTGCGACTTAAGTGATTTTAACATTCTTGCCAACTGCCTAAGTAACTGGCTTAAATACAGTTTTACTAGAAGAGTAATTTCCATGTAATAAAATTGCATTATCGTGAAGTATTGGTTGATACAAAAAATAATTAATAATAATAAAATGTATATGGTATGGGGAAGTAATAATTGATGTAGCACATAAATCTAAATCCTCAGCTCCTATACATCCTAGAAAAAAAGCCTTCATTTTGTACATCCATTTCTGTAGGGACCGAAATGGATGTACCAAGAAAAATTGGATGTGAACAATAAATGGCTCGTACTTACCTAATATTAACAATAGTATCAAAATCCATACTGCAGCGAATCAGGGACCTGAACGTCACTCACACTTGCAGAGCAGAGAACAATATCATAATCTTTCCTTCTTTATGGGAAGTAGACCGACAGATCCTTGCATCGACTGCATTGCAAGGAGCCGCCTATTAATACACGCTTTGGCTTGTAATTCCATTTCTGTGCCTGGTCAAAAGAAAATATATCTTTGGAAACGAGAACACACTTATGATCTTGTGAATACTATTTTTTATATTTTTTCTTTCTTTATAGGAAGTAGCTAAACCGATAATAGCAGTGACTGAATTGCAGGAAGAATCCTACTAATACTACTCACTTTCACTTGTTATTCCATTTGTGTACCTGGGAAAAGCAAAAATCTTTTTTGGAGGAACAATAACACACTTTTCCAGAATAGCAATCAGAATATTACAATTTCTCTTTAGCATAGGAAGTAGCCGGTCTGATCATAGCAGCGATTGGGTTGCCAGGAGCCCGCTATTAATACTCTACTTTACTAATACTCTGCTTTAAAATTGACGTAGATTTTTAAACAAAACAGCACTGGTTATGGTTACCGCAGTTCTATAATTCAAAGGAATAATGGTTCACCTTGTAAGTTTTTATACCTAAAATATTTGAGGCAATACGTATTGAAAGTGAATGAAGAATTTTCTATTATATTACAGTAATTGCTTAAGAACAAATAAAGTTGCAACCTTAATTATTGCTAACCAAATACATATGACATTGTAGATATTTTAGGTTAAAAAACAGTGGTACGTACCATACCAATTTGAGATTTCACTCATAATAAAATGAAATATTGCCTTTTTTTATTATAATAAAAAGATTAAAATGAAATTATTATACCTAAAGCACAACCATAGTCCCAAAGTGCAGTCTAAATTTCAACGTTGAATTATGACTAAAAACGAGTTTTAAAAATCAGAAATTGACGCATAAAATGCTTCAATTGAACAGCTTTTTAATTGTTTATAGTTAAATAAAAACTTATTTATTTTGTTAATGAATATGTACAAATATGGTAAATGAATGTAGACTAGTTAAATTGGAATTTCTGAGAACGGGGATGCGTCGCGGGCCACTTATGTTAAGAGCAACTCCTTATATATCGGATTTATAGAGTGTAATAACACTAATAAGGGACCACATAAAATTTTGAAATTATTATATGTGAAAGTTCACTATATTGTTAAAGTGCGTTGTGAATTTCAACTTTGAAAATTGACTTAAAATGTGTTTTAAAAACTCGTGAAATTCACGAGAAAGGTGCTTTATTGGCACCGGTTTTTCAGTTATTTATAGTTGAGTACGAAATTATTTATTTTGTTGTAGTATTAGTACATACATGTTAGAAGAATATAGACTAGTTAAATTGGAATTTCTGCGAAGGAGGAAGTAGTGGGGGACACTTTTGTTTAGAGCCGCTCGCAATTTTTTCGTGTTTTAAGACTGTAATATCTCAGTTGCGGGACTAGATAAAATTTTGAAATTATTATATGTGAAAGTTCACTATATTGTTAAAGTGCGTTGTGAATTTCAACTTTGAAAATTGACTTAAAATGTGTTATAAAAACTCGTGAAATTCACGAGAAAAGTGCTTTATTGGCACCGGTTTTTCAGTTGTTTATAGTTGAGTACGAAATTATTTATTTTGTTGTAGTATTAGTACATACATGTTAGAAGAATATAGACTAGTTAAATTGGAATTTCTGCGAAGGGGGATGTAGTGGGGGACACTTTTGTTTAGAGCCGCTCGCAATTTTTCGTGTTTTAAGACTGTAATATCTCAGTTACGGGACTAGATAAAATTTTGAAATAGTTATATGTAAAAGTTCACTATATTGTTAAAGTGCGTTGTGAATTTCAACTTTAAAAATTGACTTAAAATGTGTTTTAAAATCTCGTGTAATTCACGTGAAAAGTGCTTTATTGTCACCGGTTTTTCAGTTGTTTATAGTTGAGTACGAAATTATTTATTTTGTTGTAGTATTAGTACATACATGTTAGAAGAATATAGACTAGTTAAATTGGAATTTCTGCGAAGGAGGATGCAGTGGGGGACACTTTTGTTTAGAGCCGCTCGCAATTTTTTCGTGTTTTTAGACTGTAATATCTCAGTTGCGGGACTAGATAAAATTTTGAAATAGTTATATGTAAAAGTTCACTATATTGTTAAAGTGCGTTGTGAATTTCAACTTTGAAATTTGACTTAAAATGTGTTTTAAAAACTCGTGAAATTCACGTGAAAAGTGCTTTATTGTCTCCGGTTTTTCAGTTGTTTATAGTTGAGTACGAAATTATTTATTTTGTTGTAGTATTAGTACATACATGTTAGAAGAACATAGACTAGTTAAATTGGAATTTCTGCGAAGGAGGATGCAGTGAGGGACACTTTTGTTTAGAGCCGCTCGCAATTTTTTCGTGTTTTTAGACTGTAATATCTCAGTTGCGAGACTAGATAAAATTTTGAAATTATTATATGTGAAATTTCACTATATTGTTAAAGTGCGTTGTGAATTTCAACTTTGAAATTTGACTTAAAATGTGTTTTAAAAATTCGTGAAATTCACGTGAAAAGTGCTTTATTGTCTCCGGTTTTTCAGTTGTTTATAGTTGAGTACGAAATTATTTATTTTGTTGTAGTATTAGTACATACATGTTAGAAGAACATAGACTAGTTAAATTGGAATTTCTGCGAAGGAGGATGCAGTGGGGGACACTTTTGTTTAGAGCCGCTCGCAATTTTTCGTGTTTTTAGACTGTAATATCTCAGTTGCGGGACTAGATAAAATTTTCAAATTATTATATCTGAAAGTTCACTATATTGTTAAAGTGCGTTGTGAATTTCAACTTTGAAAATTGACTTAAAATGTGTTATAAAAACTCGTGAAATTCACGAGAAAGTTGCTTTATTGGCTCCGGGTTTTCAGTTGTTTATAGTTGAGTACGAAATTATTTATTTTGTTGTAGTATTAGTACATACATGTTAGAAGAATATAGACTAGTTAAATTGGAATTTCTGCGAAGGGGGATGTAGTGGGGGACACTTTTGTTTAGAGCCGCTCGCAATTTTTCGTGTTTTAAGACTGTAATATCTCAGTTGCGGGACTAGATAAAATTTTCAAATTATTATATGTGAAAGTTCACTATATTGTTAAAGTGCGTTGTGAATTTCAACTTTGAAAATTGACTTAAAATGAGTTTTAAAAACTCGTGAAATTCACGAGAAAAGTGCTTTATTGGCACCGGTTTTTCAGTTGTTTATAGTTGAGTACGAAATTATTTATTTTGTTGTAGTATTAGTACATACATGTTAGAAGAATATAGACTAGTTAAATTGGAATTTCTGCGAAGGAGGATGCAGTGGGGGACACTTTTGTTTAGAGCCGCTCGCAATTTTTTCGTGTTTTTAGACTGTAATATCTCAGTTGCGGGACTAGATAAAATTTTGAAATTATTATATGTGAAAGTTCACTATATTGTTAAAGTGCGTTGTGAATTTCAACTTTGAAAATTGACTTAAAATGTGTTATAAAAACTCGTGAAATTCACGTGAAAAGTGCTTTATTGTCACCGGTTTTTCAGTTGTTTATAGTTGAGTACGAAATTATTTATTTTGTTGTAGTATTAGTACATACATGTTAGAAGAATATAGACTAGTTAAATTGGAATTTCTGCGAAGGAGGATGCAGTGGGGGACACTTTTGTTTAGAGCCGCTCGCAATTTTTTCGTGTTTTTAGACTGTAATATCTCAGTTGCGGGACTAGATAAAATTTTCAAATTATTATATGTGAAAGTTCACTATATTGTTAAAGTGCGTTGTGAATTTCAACTTTGAAAATTGACTTAAAATGTGTTTTAAAAACTCGTGAAATTAACGAGAAAAGTGCTTTATTGGCACCGGTTTTTCAGTTGTTTATAGTTGAGTACGAAATTATTTATTTTGTTGTAGTATTAGTACATACATGTTAGAAGAATATAGACTAGTTAAATTGGAATTTCTGCGAAGGAGGATGCAGTGGGGGACTTTTTTGTTTAGAGCCGCTCGCAATTTTTCGTGTTTTTAGACTGTAATATCTCAGTTGCGGAACTAGATAAAATTTTGAAATTATTACATGTAAAAGTTCACTATGATGTTAATCTGCGTTATTAATTTCAAGTTTAAACTTTGACTCTAAATATGTTTTAAAAAATCAGAAAATATGAGTGAAAAGTGCTTCATTGGCACCCGGTTTTTAATTGTTTATAGTTGAGTACAAAATTTTTAATTGTGGAACGAAATTAGTACATAATTAGTAGATAATGTTAGGCTAGTTGATTTTGAATTTATGAGAAGTGAGGGTGCTAACTTAACGTCAAGCTAGCACCCCCACTTTTGGATGTGGTTTTTTTATTGTTTCTAGTCGAGTACATAATTTTTAATTGTGGAACGAAATTAGTACATAATTAGTACAAAATTATAGGCTAGTTAATTTTGAATTTCGAACAAGTGGGGGTTGCAGCTTGACGGAGGTCGAGCTGTACCCTAACAAAGGGACGCGGACCACGCGCGATCTTTCCTTCATCTTTCTTGACATTTCCCATGATATACATACATTTACTACACTACCATATATGTCGGGAATTGGAGTGGAAAGGAGCGCGGAGAGCAGCTCCCCTCACCTGGATGTAGCGGGCGCGCAGGCGCGAGCGCTCGTCCTCGATGTCGAGGGCGCGCCGCTCGGCGGGCGTGAGGGCGCCCAGCGCCCGCGCGTCCCCGCTCTCCAGCCGCGCCCGCCTCACCAGCAGAGCGCGCACCATCCCGCGCCACACCTACCCACACGGCTTCAACTAGTGGCACAGCCAAATAAGACGGTGTGTCACTTCTCTGAGACATACGAATCATTACAGCACACGCCTGTACTACTCTATTTCTTTTTATTTATTTACCTAAAAAACACTTAAATACTGTGTGTGACGTGCTATTGGGAGAAGTTAATTTGAAGTTACATTTATGTCCAGAAGCAAAACAAGGGGCCATCTCAGCATTTACTCAAGGATCAGAGAAAATGGACGAAAACCTGATCGAGATGGGGATCATTGACCCACAAAATGGAGTACAATAGTTGTTACAGGTTCTATAGAATTATACAATCCAAATGGTAAATAATACATTAAATGTTGTTAAAATTAATGTTACTCTCCTTTTGGATGCTCGGTATAGTCGCGAATTGTATAGAAACATTTGTGCAGCAGAAAAGATTTTACCTGGGACTTAAACTTTTGCATCGAATATAATCGTTTAATGTCGTCTGGCAAGATGTTGTAAAATAATGTACATGCATTGTATGTGAATTTTTCGTAGTGAGCTGTTGGAAGTCACCTGATGAATATGATTACTACGTCGAGTGTTGTAGTTATAGACAACGGCGTTTGCTGAAAATATATTCCCACCCTTAAGTCATTTTTGGCAAAAAACACTGATTCGTGTATGAAAAGACAAGGTAATGGTAAAATACCTAGATGAATAAAGAAAGGCTTACAAGAATCACGTGGGTGAGATTTGCTTATTATTCGTGCAATTCGTTTTTGTCATCTAAAAGTATGGGAACTATAAGATGTATTTCCCCCAAAATATTATACCATATCTCAGACGGAAATGAACATTCGCGAAATCCTCACAAAGAGCAGTATGGAGGCTGACTGAATTTGAAAGAACTCTGAAAACGTAACATAAAGGACTTAATTTAGTGTTCAATGTATTTAAATTGTGGTTCCATTTAAGGTTTGACTGATTTGAAAGACCTAAAAATTTTGATTAGTTACCATAACGTCAGTCAATGGCATACCGTTCATTTTCAATTGTGTACAGAGCTGTTTGTTTGAAATGGAAAACTGCATTGAAACCGTTTTCTTTTCATTTGCTATTAATTTGGTATAACGGAACCAATTTGAAATATCTGTGATTGTACTATTTAGGGTTTCTTCATTGCAAAGAATATTCGCATCATCCGCAACTGTTCTTCCGTTTCTAATCGTCGAGGGCATATCGTTTACGTATAGTAGGAAGAGAATCGATCCCTGCAGGACTCCACGTGCAAATGGCAAAGAATTGGCAAGGTGTGAACATTATGTTCCATTATTCCAGTAAGTTATTTCTACTCTTTGAGATCGTTCTTTAAAGTACTGTGGCGTCATATCAGTCGCCTTGTACAAACGTGATAAAATATTAGCCACGTGCATTTCATGCACACGAAATGCACGCGGAAGTAGTTTGCGACAGCGGGCAGCGCTGGCGGGAAGGGGCGCCGGGCTGAACAATGGCAAACCTAGGGAGCGGAAGGGAAGGGGTGCCGTGTCGTGGATGGCCACTTGTGAACCCCGTAGACCACTTGACGCGATATAGATATTGTGGTGAGTTTTCGTTGGCATTTCCAATGAAATAATTATATGCGTCGTCATTGCCAAGAATATTATTGATTAAAACAGCAGCTTTCGATGGCTTAGCAATCATCATCAGTTTCCTAGTACAAGAAGAAAAACAAAAACATTCAAACGTGCATATTTTTTGATTTGACAACAAAATTATAATATAAGGTTACTAATAATTTACAATTTTTAGAAAATATATTTAACTTTCTGAGATCTGAAAGAAAGAAAAGTGGGGGTTAAATCATTTAATACTAAAGGAAAGTGAATGAAATTGAATTAGAACACGTAAAATTTGAAACCGAAAACATGGAAATATAATATATATATATATATATATATATATATATATATATATATATATATATATATATATATATATATATATATATTGAGCCATTCCTTACCTGCTGAATGGAAGCCACAAAAACGACTACTTAGGTCTTACCCGGCCGTGGGGTGGAGGGCAATAGCCTGGGTGCGGTGCGCTGTCACTGTGCCGCCCCGGCGGGGTGCGGTGTGGGAGTGGTGTCTAGTAGTAATTTTAGTAAAGGAGAAAGACTATGGTTTATGTTTTCATTCAATAAGTTATTATTTAAATGTACGTTTTCTAAAGTTAAACTGGTGTAGTAGTGATTTTCTATTTCCATTATACGAATGTCTGTGTGTGGATTGAATGTATGGCCTGTCTGGAGTAAATGATTGGCAAAGTGAGATTTACAGGTGTCGAGTTTCCAAGCATATATATACGTTCCTTAATTCTGGTATTAAGAGTTCTGCCTGTTTGACCAATACATTTGGCTTCGCAGTCGTGGCAATTTGGTGAATAGACGCCGCTTTTTTCTAAAAGATCTGTGTGTTTTTTGGGGGACAGCATTTTTTTTAGGGAATTCTGAGATTTGAATGAAACTTTGATACATGCTTTGTGAATATCAGAAAAAGGCCGCCCACAATGAAGTTGGCGTTCTATGTCGAGACGGGAGGTGCGGCATACTCGCTTGTATGCTCCCGTAGGCAAGTGGTGCATCACACCGCATAAGATATCAAATTATCAGACCAGCGGTGGTGGTGACCAGGAACATTCCTTCTGGTAACGGGTCAATATTGTTTATTGTAAGTATTGTAAATAGAATTCAGGTGTTGGAGCATATTTCAAATAAATACTCAATAAATTACAAACCGTTCACGTCTGTGATTTCTTGTCCCGCCAAAGACGCCACAGTACAAACATAACCAATCTAGAGCAATACCACAAATTTCATACGATGGTAATTTCCAAAGTAAAATGTTATGATCAATCACGCCAAAAGCTTTTGAAAGATCTAAAAATATTCCAATATGTGCTTCGTTTTAATCCATGGATGAGGCGACATCTTAAAAAAAAAAAAGAAAATATGGCTGTTTCCGAAGATTTCGATTTTCGTAATCCATGTTGGCAATCTGAAAACGCGTCGTGCTTACCAAGAAAACTGGCCATTATAATAAGGTGGCCACTTGCTAAAGGTTTTGACTTGAGGGGTACGAAATGCTATCTTTTGCTGTTGCTAATTGAATTGGTGTGTGTGGGGGCCCGCACCTGCTTCCAGTGGTGCGGGGGGCGCGCGGGGCGCGCGTGGCCGGGCGGCGCGTCGGCGGCGGCGTCGAGTTCGCGGGCGAGCGCCGCCCAGCGCAGGCGCAGGCGCTCGCCGTCGGCGGGGGCGGGGGCGGGGCGGGCGGCCAGGGCGCCCAGCGCCAGCGCGGGCTCCGCCACCACCGCCTCAAGCAGGCGCGCGCGCTGCGTGGCGCTGCCGCCGCAAACAGACGGACCACCCTCCAGTATAGGCGAGTTTCATTCACAATCAAAGACATAGTGAGGAACCAGTTACAAATGAGCTCATGCGACATAACCTGCAGTTACGATGCCAAAAGGGGCCACTTGAGCTGGCGCTGTCAAAGCGGTCCCTTTCTTACTAGTCGCGCGGGCTCCATTCCGCGTAGTCCTGCGATTGACCGGCTTATGTGGCTCGGGGCATCCATTTATGTATTACGTTAATGCAAACTCTGTGCCAACGGCAAAACATTTACGTTTTGTAAATAATACGTAATTTTGCTTTAATACAAAATTATATCCAAGTTCCGCATTTCATTTCTAGCAACATATATGGGACGAAGACAGCCAAAATTGAGCGATTTTTCAAGGTATCATGTTCTCACTGAAACAGGTTTTACGGAGCAAAGCATTGAAGCAAAATTAATCCGGAAGCATAGGCAGTAAGATACTTCTGGTTTCTTTCAAGATGGTGATATGCCCTTAATAGAAGTGATCGGTCAATCAATATATTTTATAGGATTCAAATATATTTATAGGAAGCGTACGTTTGGTATAATTCTAATAACTGTTATGAAACAAAATGTTTTCTTTAAAATCATTATAAATATTTTAAACACAACACAAGTTTAAAGAGGAGATCAAGGATCATTTGCCTCCTCTTTGCTAGTGTCAAAAGTACCCTTTACTCGATCACTTACAAGAAAAACTCACTTTTCACCCTCACTGAACCGAACTCACAAGCAATTTACGCTTGAAAATGCAATTCTCATCCTGTAGCAACTTTGAAACTGGACCATAAGACTTTCAGAACGGTTTCACTCGTGCAGTGAGCGCGAATTTTCGATAACTTCCCACAGACGGTAAGAAGAAATTAGCAAACTTGATGAGAATTCTGTGGAAAATGCGGAGCGAACGCGTTATTTCTTAACGACACATTTATTACATTTACCTGCTGTTATCTCAAATCAATCAATCATACCCCTGCGAGACACACGACTGTAGTACATGTCACATGTTGTCTGAAACAATCTTGCAATACATCCCATCGCACGACGATACTGAATCAGTCCCATATCTTTTTTCCAATTCTTATTCTACTACAATTCAAAATTGCCAGAGGTTGCTACTCTACACAAGATCTACAAAATGAACCTGGCCGTTGGCCGCGCGGCAGGCGGTCGCTTCAAAGCGGGGTATCACACGGGACTTACGGGCAAATCAATTGCTGCACTACATAAAATGCCGTTCCTGGAGGCAACCGCTTAATTTGGGAGGCCATTTCAGCGTTATTGATGGGATGATGGGTGTTCCGGGTATCTATTCGTGTAAACTTAATGATGCATCATTTTCTTAAGAAGATGAAACATCAAAACCTATGTAGAGGGGAACTCAATCAAAACTCTAGCAAAGGGCAGGATCGCCCGCTCAATCTCTTTGGAAATAATTGGAAAAATTATTTACAAAAGAAAGTTATGTTGGAAGCCATGTGTGGCAGGTTGAAAAAAATGTTTGTCCTCCCCTAATTTAAATGTGCGCTTGTAAACCAGGGCTTTTAAAGTTGCTTCTCTATAAAATCTTTAATATTATGCTACGTATTTTAACTTCATTTCACTAGTTCTCTTCCACATTAATTTATAAGTTAATAGAAACTCATTAACAAGAAGCTAACATATTAGTAAAATGAAATATTATTTTGCGGAAAGTTGTATAACTGTTTTTCCGACATTTTTAATTGCGATAGCATTAAAGTTACCAAAGTATTTATAATTCTCGCATACCTCGAAGAAAGACAGGAGAAATTGTGGTTGGTATCATCACTTACAGAAGACGTCAAAGGGATGGAATCCTCAACCGGCTTGCATCTAGAATCAAAAGAACGCATTTTTGGAACGTTTCGATAAATTGAATTTTATATTGAACACTATGCAATAGAAGAAATTATTCAATAATAGCTCGGGTTCGGATGTTTATGATTTGTCATTTTTTCTATATTGATTATTTGTTCGGCAAACGTGGAAGATGCATTTTTTAGCCTATTTGAATCAATTTTGATCAATAATATGTCGTATTAAGGTTTTTTGTCTTTCGTTACATTTCTTCCAGGTTTTCGTATGAGGTCATATTTTGGTCATTTTCATTGCATTTTGATAATAGTTGTTTTTCATACGTCGCGCAGACGAGAATGACTTCCTTCAGAATACTTAGAAAAATATCTCAGAGCTGATGGCGAATATGACCTCTCCTTTTCAGTGGAGACAGGATTTTCCCTCTACAGAGTAAATCACGAATCGGCTGGAAGTCGATATATTGTCAATTGCAAAGGCAGCGATTACTATGAATGGAACAAAATTTGTGACCTGACCGACCTGGAGTGATGGGCCGTTTAAGGAGATTCGTGTGAGAAAAACAATCATCAGTTTTTTTTCTAGCCTCCGAAGTATAGATGAATGTTCGAGTATTTTCGGTGAGGCCAGAATGCCTAAAGAGAAATCCACTGCTATAATTTGAGGATGTTCCAACCAGTGTGGACCATCGCCGCCACGGTGGGATAATGTGGGACAACGCACTGAAGGCTCAAGAGCTCTGGAGGATTGTGACGTACGTCATGGCAACGTTTTTTAAGAACACGAGCAGTGGTGGCCATGACATATACGAGTTCATAATACGTGTCCTCACAGAAACTCTCTTGCCCATGTCGTGACTATCAGATATGGAAAGGTATCCCCAAGAGAATCCACCAATTCCCTGTGACATTCTCAGGCATTTCTCCCATGGAAAACGGCTGTCTTGGAGTACAGGCGCAGCTCGAAACATGTTACACTTATCTCGCACGGCGGCCAAATGCCAAAAAGCTGGCCAAAAGTCAAAAAAAAAGTTACTAGATAGGGATTTTGTCGTTGCTACTTCAATAGGTTGGTATTTGGGCCGTTGAATTCCGCAATTAGTAACGGTTTCTCTCTTATACTTGAGGTAAGAGATCAGTTCAAAGTTGGGCCTCGAGCGATCGATATCGGTCAGCTGTGAAACGTGTTTTCAGAACCTTTGTGTTTCGAAGGATAGAGAAGCGTGCAGTCGGCCGAATTCAATAAAACAAAATGGAATCTATTCCTGAGAGTAAGTAGAAACATAATATGTATACTTAATTTTTTTTAAATAATTTGTTAATGTAATAATTAACGTTGATTGTTGGCGAAAAATGAAAATGCTATAATCAAAAATTTGTGTTTAAAATGAAAAATAACTATGTGCACCGTCGTGCGGGGCTAAAAACTTAACATGACATTATTCGAAATGTTATTCTCTGTGAGAATCACAAAAAAACAGCTGCCCGTAGCTGCCGTTTTAGTGCCTGTGACAAATTTTCGTAGCGCGCAACATGTAGAAATACAAACTTTTGATGATTTTGTTCGCCATATTGGTCCGCCATTTTGTTTTTTTAGCATTTTTATTCAATATTTATTAATCAGCATGCTTATAAACCCAAATCAACTCATTTTTAATTATAAACACGATCATTTCGTGTTAAAAATGGAAAAAATTGATGATTTGGTCCGCCATATTAGTCCGCCATTTTGTTTTTTGGCATTTTCATTCAAGGTTATTAATTAGCATCCTTAAAAATTCAAACTAACTCTTCTTTACTTATAAACATAATAATGTTGTGTTAAAAATACAAACTTATGGTAATTTTGTCCGCCATATTGGTCCGCCATTTTGTTTTTTTATGCATTTTTATTTAATATTATTAATCAGCATGCTTATAAACCCGAATGAACTCATTTTTAATTTTAAACACGATCATTTTGTGTTAAAAATGAAGAAAATGATGATTTTGTCCGCCATTTTGTTTTTTTGGCATTTTCATTCAAGATTATTAATCAGCGTCCTTAAAAACCCGAATGAACTCATTTTTACTTATAAGTATGATCATTTTGTGTTAAAAATACAAAATTTTGATAATTTTATCCGCCATATTGGTCCGCCATTTTGTTTTTCGGAATTTTTATTACAGATTATTAATTAGAATGATCATAAACCTCTGAATACAAAGTTTCAGTCAAATCGTACAACGCTTTCGACTTTTGACCAGCTTTTTGGCATTTGGCCCCACCGTGCGGCGGTAGTCGGGTCACTGATTGCACGTTACTCTCTGGGCTAAGAGAGACACTCACAGAGACATCTGTTGATATGAACACGCCCTACTGCAGCATTTCTTTCACGCTATAAATGAAATTGTGCGATACAATAACATTTCTTTTAGAGGAAAAATAGTTGCCATGACATCTGCCCAACCCACGTTGACCAGTCTCCTGGTGCTCAAAAAAGGCCCGATTCAAGAAAAATTAAGGAAGTTTTTCTCACCGGTTCCATATGTTTTCGCACAGGGTAATTGTATACGCCGCCCTAAATAACCAAAATATTACGGAAACGAGAGAAAAGAGAAGGGACAATATGTCCTAACAATGCAGTATGTTCATATAAAATGATTACCAAAATGTTTTGTCATGTCCCAAATTATGTTGTACAAGAATCATTCATCTAAAGAGAAAATTCCATGTCTGAAACAAAAGTGTAGGATTAGAACTATAGAATAAGTTAATAAATATTTTGTAAAGTAGATTTTAGGGTAAAAAGAAATAGAGCGACGTTTCAGAATTATTCGGCGATAAGGAGAGTCATGAGCGCCCCTAGCAAGATTTGAAATTTGTGCCCACAAGCCTTATTTTCTAGGAAGTAAAACAACACAATGGGTGGATTTCTAAGACGTCTGAGACGCGGTTTCTTCAAGCCACGGCTTCAAATTTTGCTTGATAAGACGCGACTTTGTCGAATTTTCGAGGTCGCGGTTCGAACCGCGGCTTGAAAATTCCAGACCTCGGCGAAGGATGGTTCAAAGCCGGGGCTTATTCACTCAAATAGTAGAAAATGGACTTCTTTAGACTATGTAAGAATTTCGAGCCAATGTTCATCGGCTCAGGACACTGGATCCGATAACAAGAGTGTTGCAGGATTGCAGCTCTTCGAAAGAAACGATATTTGGCTGACATTATGCGACCTAACCTCAATCACATGGACGGAAGAGATTTATACGTGACTCAAAGCTCACATCAATCAAACCTATTTTCATAATTATTTATTAAGAAAAACAAAAGGTACAAATTAATGTTTTCATTATAACTTGCTCTGTTATAATGTTTTTGGAGTGTGTGTTCGAGCAGCGCTGTTTTCTCTTTATTCTCATTTTCTATTTTTTGCAGTTCTATCGTTTTTGCCGTGATTTACCATCTCCAATAATTCCTCTTCAAAAACTTTTTCTGAGAAAAAAAGGGAAACTAAAATTTGGTAATTCAATTTTTACAAAGGGCTTTTATCTTTGATTTCAAGAAAACTGCTAATTACTTCCTATAAAACTATATCACATGCATTAAATATTTTGGCACTGCAAGCAAATAACTCTTCAGAATAGCACTATATCAAAATGTTAGTAATAAACAATTACCCCATTACATTTTTGGGGTTACAGGAGTAGAAAGTGTGACAGAAGAACTGGAAGCATCATATGATGTCATTAAATTCTCTGTTCTCCTGACTACCATTTACATTCCCACAATTATTATCATTAATTGTCCTTTTTTCCATCTTACAAATGCTTTCAGAGACATACACAAAAACATTAATACAAGAAACAATTTTGTAGAAGAAAAACGTAAAAATCAACTATTTATTAGAAATAACCACATGCTAATTGCTGATATTAAGCATAAATTATGTTTATTATATTTAAATTAGCAACTCTTTCCTGCACTACTGTTTGAAGAACATGTAATTTTAACATGTACTACTATCCTTTTGTAATACAATAATATCTCTAAGATTTGTCAAACCTAACAGAGAAACCCCTAACAATAGGAACTATAACCCTTATCTTGTATTAACTCAGAAACGAAGTTCATAGCCCTCTAAAAAAGAAATTAGTTTGTAGTAGATGTTATCATCAATCGCACTAATTTTAACAATTATTCAAACATTTCCAGGATGTTATCTGGTTCTGTTTCAAGTACTTTTAATATTTTTTTTTAATCTTAATCACCAGACCAATGAATTCCCATTACCCTAAACCAATTACATCGCAAACAAAAAATAAATGTCACTTTCACAAAATAATAGAACTGCACGTAGAGACATGGTTTTAATGAATATACAATATTTATATTTAAAATGTTTATTCATAGAATCACGTTTTCAGCTAATCCTGATTTTTGACGATACCCGTTTCTTTTTTCAGAAAACTAGAGCAACTACAAAATACGCTATTTGGCGGCAAAAATGTACCTTGGAGTTGTCCACAATATCACGGAGGTTTGCTCAGATTCGATGCGGTGAATTCCTCGCAGATTTTCGTCCAAGCTTCCCTCCTCTCACTAATTGTTTGATAACAGCACCGGTTCATCCCTAAAACTGGGTATTTCTGACAAATTTCTGCCAGGATCCCCCTTTCTTTTTCAAACCGATCCATCGTAAAAAATACGACCACATCATCTCGTTACTTAGAAGAGAGTGTTGTTTTGAAGGTTAATGAAAGAGAAGCCAGTAGCCCGGAAAAAGTGGCAAATCTCTTCAACCAACACTTTTCTAAAATTATGGCTGAACTCACGAAGGGACTAAAACCGTCAAATTCAACATCATTACCTTCCCAAAAAATTTTCGACACGATTTTTATTTCCGAAACTTCTTCTAACGAAATCTTGCGAATAGTCAGTAAACTAAAAATTAAATATTCATCTGGTTTGGATGAATTTCCGGAACTCATATTTTCAATGCTTCTTTATGCACAGGAATATTTCCAGATATTTTCAAAACAGCAAAAATTAAGCCACTCTTTAAAAAAAGGGACCAAAAGTGAAATTCAAAATTACCGACCAATTTTTTTTTTTTTTTTGTCAGGTTTGTCTAAAATATTAGAGAGGCTTTTCTGTACGCGAATGGAAACTCTTCTCAGGGAAAACGAAGCGTTTTCAGACTCACAACGCGGGTTTAGAAAATCAAAATCTACGGACACTGCCATTTTTTCTTTTCTTCAAGATGTTGCTTCATCAATGGACCAAAAAGAAGCACCCATTGGAATGTTTTTAGATCTTTCCAAAGCTTTTGACGCTATCGACCATAACATCTTGCTATCAAAATCACCTTCTTATGGTATTCCTGGCATCGCCCTAGATTGCACATCCTCGTACCTAAAACATCGATCTCAAGGAGTAAAAATACCGTACTGGCTCGAAAGGACATTATTTACTTATCTTTCCAATTCTTTACCAGTTGTATATGGGGTTCCGTAAGACTCGATCTTAGGTCATATCCTCTTTCTGTTATACGTAAACAATATGCCGTCGTCTATTAAAAACGGAAGAAGGTTGTTTGCCGACGACACGAATGTTTTTTGCAAAAAAGAATCAATAAATAGCACGATTTTAGAAGTTCAAATTGGTTTTGTAATAACAAATTAATAGTTAATAAAGGGAAAACAGTTTCAATGCATTTTTGCATTTCAAATCAGCAATCGCATGCTCCAATGAAAATGAACAATAAGCTGATGTTCATGTAAAAAAAATTTCTAGGCCTCTCATTCCAGTCAAACCTCAAATGGAATGTACATATAACAAAATTAAAAACTAAATTAATTTCATTATGTTACGCATTCAGAATTCTATCAAATTCTGCTATTTTCATGCAGCTCGTTGCGTTTATTTTTGCAAACGTACATTCCCGCCTGAGATATGGTATAAAATTCTGGGGAAGCTCGTCATGTAGTACCCAGACCTTTAGATTGCAAAAGAAAATTATTCGAATAATGAAAAATGCAATCCGCGTTACCCTTGCAAGCCTCTCTCTCTTCACTGAGCTGGGAATCTTACCACTGCCTGGCATATATATATATATATATATATATATATATATATATATATATATATATATATATATATATATATATATATATATATATATATATTATTTATACACGAATCTGTAATATTTGTCAAAAGTGACTGACTTAACGGCGGGAACATATTTTCATGCTATACTGATATTTATAATTACAACACACATCGTAAAAATCACGTTCATCAAGTGTCAATATCAACAGCTCACTATCAGAAATCCATGTACAATACATGTACGTAACTTTTCAACGCATTGCCAGATGACATTAAACAATTGAAGTCGGTTCACAAATTTAAGTTGAAAGTAAATTTTTTTCTGCTGCTTAACTGTTTCTATACAATTAGAGACTACACTGACTATCAAAAAGAAAATAAAGTTTATTTTAACAAAACAGTGATATATAATGAATTAGTTTACATTTGTATAGTTTTTAGACTTAATATGTTTGTAACAAATAATGTACTTCAGCTTTCGAATCAATGAGCTCCATCTCGATCAGGTGTTTGTCAAGGAATTGATCCATTGAGCAAATAATGAGATGGCTTGTTTTGCCTTGTTTTGCTTCTGGACGTGAATGTAGCTTCACTATGCGCACGTTTTGTTGAACTCTCTTTTTGATTACAATGGCAGGAGTAGATGTACGGGCGAGTTACTATTTTGTTAGCAATGCAGAAAAATCATACGTGCAATTCGTTTACCGATGCAAATAATTTTTCTATAATTCGGAAACGAAAATGGTTTTTGAAATATTGCTTATCTTGATATTTTTAAAATTTATTTTTATTTATTTATTTTGAACTTTTACTCATCTTTCGACTATTTACAGTTAAAATGACGGGAAGGGATTCTGGAACTCAAGAAAACGTGCTCAGATAATATTCTCCCCCATGAGTCACATACAGTTTTTACTGTTTTTTTGACTACATAAATTTAATGTAATCTAATCATTAATTTTAATAATGACATTTAATATATTATTTATATTTACCATTTGGATTGTATAATTCTAAAGAACCTGTAACAAGTATTGTACTTCACCTTCTGGGTCAATGACCCCCATCTCGAACAGGGTATCGCCCAGTTTCCCTGATCCGTGAGCAAATACTGAGATGGCCCCTTGTTTTGCTTATGGACAAAAATGTAATTTCAAATTAACTTCTCCCCATAGCAGGTCACACACAGTTTTTAACGTAAATAAATAAATTAATAAATAAACAATAAACGTCAACATTTCAACTCGCGTAATATGTAATATTTTACTTTCTCGCTCTTACTTCGTAAGAAGAGAAAGTATTGTAATAGGGAGACAGAAACTGCACAGAAAACGGCGATTTTTAGACATGAAAACTATTTCCGGGTCCTGGTAACAAAAAAAGCAGAAATTTTCAATATAGACAACTTTTATATTTTTTAAACTTTTTTAAAACGGCCCCAAATTTGTTCTTTAAATTTTGTCTGAAGTATCAAAGGACGGTAAAACAAGTTATGCTATTGTCATTTCCGGCGAACTATTTGTATTTTCGAATATTGCAAAATTTTAACATTTCAAAGCTACAAGATTAAAGATTATATTATAATTAAAGAAATATTTTTGTCTGAAACAAAATGTTCTAAAAATCAGCTAGTTAAAAAGTCCACGTACAATTGTTTTTAAAACAAGTAGTTTTTGCGTAATTTGAGCTAGAAATTACTGCAATTAATACAAAACCTTTTTCACAAAAACGTCTTCAATTTTATGATACTATTTTAATAACAAAGATGATTCAAAGTTGCCATTGATACGAATAAGTAGAGGCACTTTATTTTCCTGCCGTCAAAATTATACATCAGTAAAAGGCTTATCACATTTCAGACCTGCATTAAATAACCATCAACGCAGGTCTATAATGCGATTGGCCTTTTACTGATATATAATTTTGACAACTGGAAAATCAAATGCCTCTACTTCTTCGTATCAATTGCATCTATGAATCATCTTTGTTGTTAAAATAGTCCGTGTTTTATTTTATTTATTCGTGCGCATCAATATGCCATATCTTATAATATTAGCACGTATGAACTGAATATTCATGATCACCAAGAATCCAAGTATTATTTATTAATGTAATATTTTGTTTATCTGATTACGCGCGGCTTCAATTTAAGTATTGCGCTCAAAGGTTTGTGTTTAAATTTCATTCCAAAAATTCCAGAGACAGAAGTAGTTTCATTGTTCCATGTTTGGATGATAATCTAGACTCTACAAGGTAGGAGAAAGGGGCTTTCCACAAAATCCCCTTTTTCGTTGGCAAAATGAAATCCACAAATTATCATCGACACGGTATTGATGTGTTATAAACGTACAAAGTGATATATTACCTACTTCTTGATTTCTTCTTCCATTATTTGTCAAGCATTTTATTTAACTTTTCAAACAACGAGGCTCGGCAATACATCTGCAAATACTGCAATGACAGGAATATTTTATCAGTGGCATCAACTACGGAGGGCAAATCTGAAGTAACACACACCTAAACAAATCACACTAGCGAACGCTTCCATTCCAGTTTTACCTTCGTCGAATCAGCAAATAAACGTGACTGACTTAGTAGTCTTTACGCTCATCCAAACTTCTGTCTTAAGACACGTAGGTACAAGTATAATCCTAATCTAGACTAATATTGAAAACTTCATCCTCAACCACTAAAGAAATATCAAAGATTCATGTAAACACAATGTATCTCAATACATCCATTGAAACAATAACGAATCGCATTGTAATCATGACGCCAAAGAGTTTCATCATCAAATACTCTTTCTGGTGAGTTTTTACATAGTTTTCTTATTTGAGTTACGACGTAATTTTTTATTGTCTGTATTCAAATACCTCCGAAGGCCGTATTAACTTAACCCATTCGGCCCAGACACTTTAGCCCAAAAAAAGGCTTTCAATACCAAATAAATGATATCAACGATTTTCTTTTCTTACTCGTTTCATTTCATCATTTTAAACAACTTTAAAAATAGACGATAGCGGCTCGGCCAAAACAATATTGAAGGTCAAAGGTCACAAAAATCAGTCTTTTTGCAAATACCTCGTTTTCTAGGACTCAGAGGTGATTACAAGAAATAACGTTTATGTAATTTTATCTACAAAAATGGTTCTATTCATTTTTTACGTACCACAAACTGTTTTAACGTAAACAAGCGGCGAAGTTTCCGTAGAAAGCGTATGCTCCATTCCGTGCACCTCCGTTGAGGTAGGATATGGAGTTATACAAAAAAAATGTAATGTATTATAAAAAAACATTATTAAATTGTCTATTTTAATATGTTGTTTAAAACAACAAAATTAAGCGCTTAAAAAATAAAATCTGATATGATTTATTTAGAACTAAAAACCTTTTATGACTGCAGCCCCTAAGCTTTAGGCGTTTGTGCCTCCAAATGCTTTGAATATATCAAGCTGTGGTCTGTAATAAAACTCAAAATTCACTTAATTTCTAAATGGCACATTTTGAATTGAACACTGAATCTATGATATGCGCAAGACTACGAGGGTTGCCTTTTATATTTCAGGATTAGAGAACAAAAACAAATATTAATCATCGAAAAGCACTTTACTGTTTTGCAAAATATTACCCATGAAAATCTATACACTTTTGCATGATGTGTTTCAACCAATTGTCGAAGCACTTTTGCCACTCTGATTGAGGTATCTCCAAAACATGCAGCCGCTTCTTCAGGTGTCGAAAAACGTTGACCTCTCAGTTTGTTTTTTACGTACGGGAATAAAAAGAAGTCATTCGGTGCCAAGTCAGGTCAATACGGCGGATGACTCATCAAATCGATGTTTTGGGTGCTCAAAAATGCAGTTGTTTGAGCCGATGTGTGAGAGGTCGCATTGTCGTGGTGAAGAGTGATCCGTCTTCGGCGGTTGGTTTTCCTGATTTCTTGGAAGACAGCTGGCAAACAAATCGTTGTGTATCACTCAGAATTCTAGTGGTACGGTTGCGACTTGTCCAGTTTTTCCGAAAAAACAGGCGACCATCTGTTTGGAAGTGATTCGTGCGCAAACAACTTTTGTTGGATTTTGCTCATCTTGAAACACCCATACAGTCGACTGTTGTTTACTTTCGGGCTCATACGCGTAAATCCACGATTCATTACCTGTCACGATGTCATAGACGTGCTTCGAAGCACCACGATCGTATTTTTTGAGCATTTCTTGCGACCAATCGGAACGAGCCTATTTTGAGCGATTGACAAATTGTGTGGGATCCAACGCGAAACAAATTTGTTTGACAGTCAAATGTTCATGCAATATTGAGTGTATGCTGGTCCCACTAATACCTAAGGTTGTCTCAATATCACGATAACATTGGAAGTGATCCAAGATTGTTTAATACTGAGCAAGTTTAATTCCACCTTCAATCTACCTCCACATTTATTCCACCTTCATTCAACCTTGTTTCCACCTTCATTCCAATTTCATTCCACCTTCATTCCACTATTATTACATCTAAATTTCCATTTTTACCATTACGACTCATATTTCACATTTTAACTAACTTTTTGAATTTATTTATCCATGTTTATAGGTGAAAACATCCTAAATGAGTAATATATTAAACCACATACTCTTTACACAGTTAAATCCACGAAAAACCAAAGAAAATAGTTATAAAGTACCGAAGATATGCATTTTTTAAGTATATACATAGAATGTCAGAAAATACAATTTTTTCAACTTTCAAAATTCATTTAAAAATCAAAACGAATTGATCCAGCCAAACTGCTGGCGGGGCTTGGTAGGGAAAAAAACCTAGTATACCGATCATATGTTCTTGCTCATGTGTGAAGACCAAGTGGGAAATTTGTTGCACGGTGTAATTCATACTCTACTGTCAGTACTCCGCAAAATAGCATTCTGAGTCAACAGACTTTAATGAAATGCCGAATTTCACCATCTGGCAGAGAAGTGATGTATCATTCGGGCGATGAAACAGACGATTTAAATTTTGCTCAGAGGCTTCACTCAGGCTTGAGGATAATTTACTTGCAGTAAATATACATGGGACAGACGACTTTACTTCCCCTCCGAAGGAAGACTTCGAAGAATTTTTTTCGCTCGTAAAAATCTACGGCTTCGGTCGGGTTTGAATCCGCAAACTTGGGTATAACAGTCCGATACGCTAACAAGTTATCGCAATTATCAACTTTTTCACGTTAAAAAGTATTAAATATTCATGTCAGTAGCGATCAAATATTCAACTGTTATAAAAAAAGATTAATTTTGTATTTAGACATACGACGTTGTATGACCTATAGGAAGAATTGAATGATCATGATTGATACGAATGTTGCCTTTTATGTTTCGGGGTTTGGCAACCCTGGTGTTGCAATCTGGCAACTGACAGCTCTATCGTAAAGTTGGATGTTTTGAGGTTATACGTACTCAGAACGTTTTGACATACGAGCCCTATTTGTGTTGTTTACAGTAACTTAAAAGATTCATCTTGGCCCAAAAATGGAATTAAATCGTGCACATTTTCATGCGATTATATTTTACAACTTTCGACGTGGATTAACTCAGCAACAGTGCATGGATGAACTTAATTCAATTTTTGGCGAAGAAGCTCCATCAAGGACCAGTGTTTATCGATGGTATGGTGAATTCAATCGTGGTCGTAGTTCACTCCAAGACGAATTTCACGAAGGTCGTCCAAAATTAGTTGTTGTTCCGAAAACCATTGATGCTGTGCGTGAATTGATATTGCAAGATCGTCATGTGACTTATCGTGATATTGAGACAACCTTAGGTATTAGTGGGACCAGCATTCACTCAATATTGCATGAACATTTGACTCAAACAAATTTGTTTCGCGTTGGATCCCACACAATTTGTCAATCGCTCAAAAAAGGCTCATTCCGATTGGTCGAAAGAAATGCTCAAAAAATACGATCGCGGTGCTTCGAAGCACGTCTATGACATGCTTCCGATGTTCCACAGCGTCTGTAATTTTTTACATGGTATTGTGCTGTTTTTTGCATATAATACTATAATTTTCGTATTCTTAATATTAGGCATCATTATTTTCAGTGTGGGTGGGTGAGGCTCGGATGTGACCATCGTGACACATTTATGATGCATTTGCTAGCTGACACCATGAGGGACATATTTGGAACTCACGTCATTTTGTTTTGATTTTTAATTGAAAACAGTTTCCGCTGTAAAATGTTGAAATTATGTTAATCTTTTTGACAATGGTTTATGCTAATTTATCATCCAATTATATTAAAAATTAATGAAATGCGGCAGCAGTGTGAGAGAACAGCAATGTTACTATTACTCCTTTTTTTAAAGCATCCTTCGGATCACCCTTCCTATTGCTTTGCAATGTACCCACAAAGTGAATACCTGCTTTCAGAAGCTCTTCCTCCAAATGAACGCCACTGTACTAGTTATGAACAGTGAGTGTTCTACCAAAGTGTAAATATGGCTCACACTACTCCATTACAGTTTTATGGCCAGTCTTCCCTGCAGTCTTTTCCTTTCCAGCGTAAACATTGCATTGGCAAGTGTAGTAATCAAATGAAGTTTGAAAACTTTTAGTCCATATTTGTGACGTTTACTTTTTATGTAGTCTGAATATTAATTTTCGTGGAAAGAGGATCATAGTTTCATCTATACATATCACTTTTTCAGGGACAGGAACTTGCTGAAATTTTGAGGCAAGCATATCAATAAAGTCTTCAAATTTGTGCAGGCAATGTCCAGTTGAAACATTTTCATTGTTACCACAGTGAAACATTCGAAGAAGCAGTTCTAATATATTCCTTGGCATTACATCTTGAACTGCATTAGTGTAAATAACTACTTCTCTGCCAGTAGAAAGCTACAGAGGGAAGATTGACCTGCCTCATCAACAAACCAAAAATAAAAACAATTTCTCCATTTCTGCTCTGTTTGTAGGGATCCATTATAAAAACCCATTGTCATCCGAAAGTGTTCAGACAATACCTGACTAGCATATCTGTTTGTCTACGTAACTAAAACATCTAGCACATCGTTGTCCAAAAATAATGCAAAGAAGTCATGAGGTGAACTATCAAAAATCATTTCTACGAAATCTGGATTTATACCAACTTCTTCATTGTTTGAGTTGTACACAATTTGGCATGAATGCTGAGTAAGATGTCATCACGATAAATCAGATCATACCCGGTTCAAAGTATTTGATCGGTGTATGTTCCTGTTCCTTGCATTGCTACGGTTATCAGATTCATCCAACAATAAATAAAGCACACAATGTTCATCATGCATAGGTAAATCAGACATGATTTCATCGTCATCAGTAGTAGCATTAGCATTGTCATTAGAACCCTCACTACTTAATGAATACAAATCCTCACTCCCGTCCGAAAACCCTCTTTGTCGTTTTTGTTGAGCAAATATTCTCCTTCTCGTCCATTGCCACTTGAAATAAAATTCACGCAACTACAATGACTCAGCGAGATAGTGTACTACATGAAAAAGACTTTGTACTGCCGATATCAAATCATATTTAAAATTACACTAATTCATTCTTTAATTTTACATTGTATATAAAATGTTTAAGTAATAGTAAAAAAATCTAAGGTAAATATTTAAAGAAAATATTATAAAAATTATTTAATACTTTAAATTATGATACACCAATGTTACGATCGTAATTTTGTTCCTGAGCGTCTTCCCTATTCAGAATGTAATTGAATTCAATGTTAAATGAGGGACAAATCGGAACCGCTAGGCCTGAAAAACATGACAGCATTGAGGGTCAATATTGGTCCTCAGACTCTCTGAAGCCTAAAGCATTGAGTATCGTATCTGACCCTCATGGCAGTCAACGTGTTAATTGAAGGGTGGAATACACTCTTACAATTTCTTTTAGCAATTTTGTTTCATGCAAATCTACACAATCAATCACATAATTAATTGAGCAACCATAGAAATAATTATTGAAGTTTAAAATAATAAATGTGAATTTATGAATGATCCATACAATTTTGGAGCCCGGCCTCCTATGCTTGTTCTTCTACGTCCATAGATGCTATGCCACCCAAGTTGACATAAGCTGAGAATCTTTTCTTGCTGGCATCCCAGATCAACTGCTTTCTTATTGACATATCATCAAATATAACAATTCCTTCAAATGTGGTAACTTGTCACTGTTTTCATTTAAACATTTGAAAATTTCACCAATAAAACCTGTTTTACAATAATTTACAGAAGAAATCCATGACCTAAGTCTATTTGAATGAGGTAATGAAAATAATAATCATACTTACATGCTTTAGGAGAATAAAAGAGCAAAGTAAGAACTGTTTCAGAAGGTCAGTGTACTATCTTCCCCTTTTATCACATTTAGAATTTTGATACTGGCTTTCGATCAGAAAACCACTAAATTTCTCTTAGAGAGCTGCTTCCATGTCAAAATTTGAATGTCCTTTCTTAATTCTGCTACGTAACTTCCACATCAGATTCGCCTTCTTTGTCCTGCAATACCTACAAACTTGCTAATGTGGTTAAACTATTCAATAATTGGAAACATCATTGTTGAAGACAAATTCTTACTTTCATACATTGTTCATTGGAATAAAGATTATGATATGAAAAAAATATAAAACTTGGGTTGAAATGTAGTACACAGTACAACCTAAGGAAGTTGTTTAAACCGGTACTTCGTGCCGTTCCAGTGTTAACTAGGCAGTTAGAATTCTGGAGGCTTTCTTGAAAAGTGATGTCTTATAAAAGTGAATTGGTAATTATGCATTGGATAGACTCAAGGATGTTTATAGTGAATGCGAAGGCCAAAGGCCCGAGCCTCGACGTGACTTGGATCCGGGCGAGCAAAGCAAGAAAACTTGCCTTTGAAAGTAAATTGGCGTTACAATGCGGCGGAGACAAAGCATATGAAGGGTGAACCATGAAAATCGCCTATCCGTAAGTTTTATTCATTTCTATTAGAGCGCATATAGTAATTAGGACTTAAGCCTCGCTTCTCTAGGGGAATACCGTATACTAAATTTTAACCAAAACTTGTTCACAAATTACTTCCAATCACATTAAAGGTCACTCCAGAGATTAACAGGAAAATCAAACACCGAAGGAATTGCAACTTATTTCAGTAACATGATTTTCACTTCTGGTCTAACCTAGAAGTGCAAGAAATTATAAACATGTATACAGCTGAGGTAAATTTACTTCACATATACTGTTAGAAACAATGATCACCGTCGAATTAGAACTATAATTAATATTAACCTGATAGCAATCCTTGAGATGTTTGCTGCAGAGTGCTCTTATGGATGGTTTCCATTTCTCTCTACAGACAAGATAAATCTATTTGTTCAAAATTCCTGGTCAAGAAAAAGGGAATCTGCTAAAAGTAGAAATAAAATACGTATTTATATAGAATTTATCTTTAAAGGGTTGTGATATAGCATCTCACAATAGCATCATTTCAAATACATTTGACAGAGACATCTCTTACTTTCGAAACAGAATCCCACTTCCTGTTTCTGGAGTTATTTACAACCGCACGCAACATAATAATTTCCCATTGTGTTTCTTGTTAAAAGCAAAATTAATCGAAATAAAGCCACAACCTTACCACGTCGTACCAAAACACATTGGAATACGCTCCAAGTTTGCCAACTCACCAGAATAGGTGGGTGTCACGCTCCTGAAGGATTTCCAGCATTGCAGTTGTTCAAATACTATAGAGATAGTATTTGTTTGTTCATCCAGTTTATGTGAAAAGTTGGTTGCATTGACATGTGCCATCGTCAAAGATGTTGCAACTGTAGATGTATCATATAACTGTAGTTATAAGTTCCGATGAGTTCTTTGCTCATCATTAAAGAACAGAGCGTGTGAAAAACTGGCAAGAAATCTTCAGCGATAGCGCATCGTACATTGAACGTGAAGGAGTGGAGGTGACATAAAGTCTTGAAAAAGGACATTTCATGCACCTTCTTGAAACTTTGCGTAATTCAGTAGCACCTAAAACTTTTAGGGTTTCTTATTTTGTGTCCGAGTTTGTAGATTTGAGGTTATGACTTAGAACTACATTAGTAACTTCATATTTCACGGAGAATTTGCATTGTGTTACGTCTTGTCATGTCAAAGGTACAAACTTCCAGATTTTCTCCCACGTCTTATAAATTTGAAATTTTTTAAAATACAAATCAAGTTTCTTTCTGTAGATACCTTTTAATGCAACATATATCAAAAGATTTGTCCCTGATGCTCCATTTATTCGTGGAAGACCTGGAGAAGTATTGCCAGAAGCATACAAAAAATTTTGGCGCGAATGGAAAATTCAGAAACCCAAACCAGTTCACTACATTGCAGAACCTGGAAGATGGAAAAGGAACCCAGAAACTGGTGAAGTGTATGTTCACCAAATTCAAGTATTAATTTCTTAAAAATCCATGTATTTTTTAAACCCCATCATACAGATTTATAACTATAGGTGTAAGAGTTGTTAGTTGTTTTTTCAACAAAGAACATTCTTCAAGGCTAATTTTCTTAATCCTACAGTGGTAGTTGGGTCTACCAGTCATAGTATCAATTTTATTTTAACATATCGTGAAATTGACTCCACACTTACAGTTGGCGCACACAGTTTAATTTTCGTCTACCTTCCAAAATAATAATTTTCTTTGGAATTATAATCAGTACTATAGTTCATTGACAATGTTGAGTGAAAGAGAAACTTGTGACATAAGGAAACTGTTGGTTCTGACTGACCCATTGTTACCCCTCATATACTTCTTTCTACAATGATTAGACTGTTTGTTAGCACTTAATTTTTGAACAGTGTTAGTGATAGCTAAATGAAAGATTGCTTGTGTGTTACATACATATGATTGAAATGGATGAAGAATGTACAAGTAGAGCTGAGCAAATAAGATGGATGTTAGAGGAAGTGCTAATTGCATCAAGTGAAAATGCATAATAGATTTCTACTTATTCAGTGAGGAGGATTCTGATAGTGAGGCAGAAGGTGAAACTGAATATTGATACCAATTACAGCTCACACGTCTTAGGAAAAGACAATACAGCGAAAAGCAGAAGGCAATGTATATATTCGGACGTGTCGTAGCAATACAAGCATTGTTACTACACGTTTACCAGCAGTCCCGCAGTTCGCATCAAAAGCTCCAACAAAGATACATTGTGTAATGATTTTGTCTGAAGATCTTTTGTAATTTGTTTATTTCTTATCTAGAATAAATATATTTTACTGAGAAAGAATAAAAATTCATTTCTATAAATAATTCAGAAGAAATGTATGAATGGGTCTCTCAGACCCAACATTACCAGTCATGAAATTTTCTTGCACACTACCTCTGTAGGGTTAATTATACATATTTTATTTTGAGAAGATAGGGTATATGTATATTGTTTTTTTACTAATAAAAAATATCTTCGGAGTGTATTTAATACTCTTATGAGAACCACAGTTTAACTGAGCACACCCTCAGCGAAGCTGATAGATTAATTTTGATTTACAATAATTTAGAAGAATAGAGAAGCATTATATGACATTAAAAATTTATAAATTTAATTTCAGGTCAAAAGTGCAGAATGTTCCGATTCCATTGAAATTTCCAAAAGACAGTCATCAACAATTATGGGGTGGAGAAGGTGTTATTCAAGGATACCAGAAGAAGGGAAAATATAATCATAGAGTTCCTCACTTTTGGGTCCCAAACTTAAAAAGTACCATTGTTTATAGTGAAATATTGAATAAGTACATGACTGTTGTAGTAGCGGATAATACAATGAAACTAATACATGAAAACTTTGGTTTTGACCATTACATTTTGAAGGTAAGGATCATAGCAATACAATTGTGTTGAAGGCTCTTCATATGTCAGTTTATGTGTTGGCATTGTTTTAGACACCAGCTTGTGACTTGCAGTCAGATCTAGCTTTGAAGTTAAAACGAAAGTTATTAACAGCTTTAAACAACAAAGATTTGAACCATGAAAGTCAAGAGAAAAATGAAATGGTATATGAAAAATACAAGCAATATCTGTCCAAAGTAAGTGTTGATTTTATTTATTATTTCTTTTTACTTTCTCGTACATGAAGTATAGAGAAAGGTTGCTTTTCCAAAAACATTTACCCTTTCTATATTGCTATACTGCTTGTATGAGAAAGTATTGTAAAACTGCAAAAAACCTACATTGAAATTTTCACAGAAACACATGCTTTGGGGATCCCTGATACTGAAAAATTGTTATTTTCTTCCCTTTAACCTGTGTCTGACTGGACAACACTAGTGGCTAAACTGCTCACAGAATTTTTGTTCATTATGGATATTCCCCCAATGATCTCTGTACTCGAGCCCTTGCACATTTGAAATGGGTCTTTTAATTTTGAGGGATACTACGTAAAAATCCAACAACAATCTTGAAATTTTCTTTCAATTGGTCCCACATTTTTTCTTTAATATTGTTGTTTCAGTAGAGCATATTTAATTACTGAAGTGTTTGTAGTATAGATGTTGCAATATTAAAATAGTACTACATATCAACGATACAAGAAAGTATATGGTGTTTTAGCTCGACCAGTTAATTATGAATTTGTTTCTAAAAGTGATCTTTTGCTGATGTTGAGTTTTTATATATTAATTCAATAATACATATCTATTTATATATCTTGGATGATATAAAATTATTTCAATTTCCCTTTCTTTCAGTACACAGCAGAAGAAATAGAGTGGTATGGTTTAACTATGGAGGAAGCTCTTACAAAATATAATCAAGAGAAGGAAGATAGGAAGACAATTGAGCCTTTGAAGCTGCAATACCGCCTGGACCTTATTCAGGAATTGTTAGAAAGGGGCGGAGAGACAGAGCCTGTTCCTGAAGAGTAAGTACATTTACATTATTGCAGACAAAGCCAATTTATTCTAATAGCTTCTGCAACATCCAATTGGCTGCTTGCTATATGTGCATACAGGTTGCTCTTTTGCCAAAATGAAACTGAACATTTACTTCCTCATACTTCATGTAGAATAAGTTATGTAATGTTGCAGGAAAAGAGTTGATATTTTGACAGAATTTTTCTTTAAGATCCTTGATAGAATAGTACGAAGTTTGCTGAATAATAAGTTGAATTTTCATTAAAAGTTCTGGAATTTTGAAAGTACAAAAGTTCAGACTTCTTTCAACTCTCTTTTATATATATATATATATATATATATATATATATATATATATATATATAGATATAGATATAGATATAGATATATAGATATATAGATATATAGATATATATATAGATATATAGATATATATATAGATATATAGATATAGATAGATATAGAGATAGATATATATCAGTGTTGAAACTAGAGATTTCTTTCTTATGGTAACCTATTTCTCAATATTAGATACTTAAATAATTTTGTGTACACTTTCTTCAAAGTATTTGTAGTTTTTACAATTAACAGAATGTTTGTCCAGTCATCATTTGGTCATTAGAATGCTTTCATGCAGTTGTAATTTTGTTCTTCATTAATATTTGTCCACAAATTTTTCACCCAGTCCTTTTTGCTGCTAGGTGAAATTTTATCCTGCACCCTTGAACGTGCATGATTAAATTCAGATTTTTTCTTGAAATAATTTAGCTATGCCAAGGAATTATTACAAAAAGAAATACACAAACCAAAAAATGGACATTTATTACATAATAGAAATCATAAATCAATTACAGTTTTTGTTTTAAAATGTGTAATTTCCTTTATATCAGTCTTTACCTTTGTGATTCTGCAAGTTTGCTATGTAGTTTTAGATAGTATAAAACTACCCTCAAGTATTATTTCAGTGGTAGTTAATGTTCTTCGTATTCTTTATATTTATTGTAATATCTTACTATGTGTTCATCATGTTCGTGATTTGAAATTTAGTTTTGGACAAAAATGCTATGACTTTCTCCAGTGCACCGTTATTCCATTATGGTCAGTCAATACATATATTCGACCACTTTTCTCAGGACTGAAAAATCTATGGATGAATTACAAATTTAGTATTGGCTGAAAATGCACTGAGCTTACCATCACTAGACTTAAGTGTGTTGAACAAGTATTTCTGAACAAAATTCATTAAATGATTTTTGCATTAAGTTGTATTGTGTCAAAGTTCAAGTGTTTTTTAAACCTGCACTTTCAATATTGAAGCTAGAGATTTCTTTCATAATGTAATCTATTCCTCATTACACCTTTACATCAATTTTTTTTTTATTTTAAAATTTTTGCAATTTTGGAGAGAATTTTCTGAAATGTTTAGAACAGTGAGAGTAGTTCTGCTCCACAGCTCAATTGTTAAGAGCATTTGTGCTCTTAACAATTGCTAAGAGCACTTTGTGCAGAAGTGCTGGATATCTTGAATTTGAATCCTGACCCATGTGCGACTCTTTTTTTGTAAGTAGTGTAGGTCACATACATTGAATTCAAGTGCAGAAATGTTATTTCCAAAAATCAAAAATTTTAGTATCTGCTGCATTATTTTATTAAAAGCTTTTTACTTTCTTTAGTATTAAGTAACTGTTGCAGTTAATGAGAGAATATGTGCTACAACAGCACCGCTTGTTGTACTTCCACACTTGATACATTTAAAATAGTTGTTTCATTCATAATTATAAATTTCCTAAAAACCTTCATTGAAAAATCATAGTATTTTTTTTTCACTTTTATACATCACATTAAAAATGTGAAATTGTTTTATAGTCCTTAGAAATGTTTACAGCACATATGATAATTATGATTAAACGTAATTTCTTTAAAATTTTTATTTTTAACAAGTGGTCATGAATACAGACTATGTCAAATGTTTGTGATTATGTTGAATATTCAAAATTCCTTAGCTATTTTTAAAATATTTACAATAAGATTTAATATTTAGTTAGTATTTTAATAAGCTGTATCTGAAATACAAAATATGAAAACTAAGGTTTGCATTTTGATCTCAGTAACAAGATGCATTTAGACAATGACCATGCTTGCTACCTCTTTATTTAGTGTCTCTTGTTCAATTAAAATTTATTTCGAATTTCTTGTAAAAACATTTTTAAATGTTTTCCATGTTTGTTATTATTTCAGGAAGAAATCATGGTTATTAAGAATTAACCCGTTTCATAGCAAGAAATCATGAATCAACTGTTAAGATAGAAAATGATTTTCTAATTTTAAAAATAAATGTATTAAAGTTACTGTTCTGTAATAGTCATGTAATATTAAAAACTGTTCATGGAAAGATTTTTTTTAAACTGGCAAATTTGTTTCATTTCATTATTTTATCCCATGCCACAAGTAAGAAAGTTACTCAGGCCATGAAGAAGAGTGAGTTAATACAAAATGTGGGAGTACGTATCATCAATCAGTACGTCCAAGTGCTGATCAATGTAATTTGTGCACAAGTGTTTGAAAAAATGCACAAATTGGCAAAGATAGGCATCAAGCAAATGTCCTTTCACTGCACAAGAAAGGTTGTGTCTGACTAATTCCAGAGGTCTAAGGATTTCCTAGTCTTGAAAATCCACCTTATAATGTTGGCAGGAAATTGATTTAGAATTTTCTGGAAGAAAGAGGATATTCAAATGGTAATTGTGAACTTGGTGCCACCACAGTAATAATAATGATAGAAAAGAACTCTGTTTGACCAACAGGTTTTAATTGCTGACATAAGACAATTTTTTTTGTAAATTCCTTTTGTATGTAAGAAGCGAAGAAATTATTCAAGATACAAAAAAAACAACACTAAGTCCAATAGGAAAGAGTATTGTCTCCTCTTTGCTTAGAAAATAAGAGCTAGCTGGATCTGTGTAAATATTCCGCACTATGTATTATTATTATTATTATTATTATTATTATTATTATTATTATTATTATTATTATTATTATTATTTTGTGAAAACTCTATATTGGATCTCAACTTCAGGCCAGAATTTCAAGTTTCTGAACACCCTGCTCATTCAGCATTTCTGGCATCCCGGTCTACAGAGTGAAGGAATCTTCAAAAAATGTAATAAAACCTCCAAAAGGATCTTGCCTTTAGATTGTGATGTAGAAATTATAATTTATGTCCAAGCACAGAAACAAGAAACAAAATACTGGTTTTAAGACTCTAAGATGCATTGTTTCTAAGTTTCACACAATGATGAAGTGTCTTGCAGCGTAATATTTTTTGCAAGTCAAATGTGCTCCAGATAATCCAAGTAAGTCATAATTTGCAAACTTATGTTTTTCATCTTGAACCTATTTGGAATCATTCCTTGGGGAGGGATTCTAAATAGGTTCCTTGTTAGCAGTGATACACTAATGGGGGGTTGTCCATGGTTTCTTATAAAAGGGGTTAATTTGTCATCTTTCCTTAGTGTATTCAGAAAAAAATTTGTAAATATGTCAGGTACTATATGAGTACCGGAGGTCACAACATGAACATTGATGAAATCCTCTATCATTTCAAGATCGACTGTTTTTCAAGTCAAAAACAAATTATGGATCTTATATACTTTTATAAAATTATTAATTGTCAAATTGATTGTCCAGAAATACTAGAAGAATTTGAATTTGTCCAAAACTTGGTCTGCGATCCCATAGATTGTTGAACTTCGAGAAGACCTCACAAAACTATGTATATCATTGTCTAAAAACAGAATAGCAAATCTAGTAAAGGATCAGTCCACTTCAAATCAACAAGGGTCCCCACCCCGACAGTTTCAGATTTTTCCAAACTTTGTGTTTCTCAAGTACCGCTTAAATTATATAAAATGATTGCTTATGAAGGCTGTAGCAAATATAGTTTCCCATTTATAATGATTTGAAGTTATGAAGAATTGTGAAATAACTATGTGCGTTACTGCAAACTGCATTATCTCAGTCAATTCCAAAAGATAAAAAAAATTGTTCAGATACATATTGAAGAATCAAAAATATATTTTTAAAGATTTCAAAAATAAGAGATACATATATTTAAAGGAAATGCATATTTTTAAAACTAACAAAAAAAATAAAAATTTTGTAGTTCTACGTATATAAAACCTGTATAAAAAGTTTGGATTTGGGATGAGAATGGGATCAGGAGTTAGAAATTATTGGAACACGACATGCGTCTCATGATCGTAACTGAAATCGTGAACTGCTTCTTGCTACTTCCAATGATCAAAGTCTAATGTACACTGAAATCACATGAATGTGGCTGAACTGTCATCCATGATCAATAATATAAGGTAGAATCAAACCTCAAAAGAGAGTTACCTAAATAGAGAGGTTTAATGTGCAGTTGTCTAAGAAATTATAATAATAGCAAGCATTTTCGGAAAGGAAATTTAATATATTGGTACATACACTTGACATTTCTATTTCCGAACTTCAAATCTCAAGTTGTGGTGCTGTTATGAGTTTTCACTTGAGAGTGTCTTTGCAAGCACGACACGTTTTTACAGGGGGAGAAAACAATGAAATTGACTTGTGCCTAATATCGGCAGCGCTCTTGAAAATCTTCCTTCTAGGTCCCTAGCTTCTTGTTCATACTGTTTGTTCTTCAGTTGTGTAAACATCATTGATATTTTTCAAATATTCCTTCGCCCCAGAAAATAGTTATCTGGCAGTATTGATCTGATCTGCACTCGCTTGGGGTCTGCACCCTTGAAGGAGCCGCCAAAAGAGAGTGCTAACGCCGCTCAAGAGAGGGCGACAGAAGCAGCAGCAGCGGCGCCGTCTCGCGCGGCTAAACGCCGCAAAGTGCGCCACCGCCCTTCCCCCGGGGCTAGCCAGCGGACCTTTAACCCCAGCGGGGTAGAAAGCGAGCAGAGACATGCCCTTACCATTGGGCATAGACGACAAGTTCTCCCTTCAGATATACTCAGGGCATTGAGCGAAACACACACTAAAATGACATAGTCACAAATGAGGCCACTAATCGCCAAACTGGCAAACGACTAAGGTCCGTCGCGAACCTACGCAAAAGGCGTGTGCACTGCAAATACGATCGAACACCACACTGACCTTCGGCTACGCCGAAAAATAGGCAGGCAGCGCCTCTCGGCAGTAGAGTGCGTCCGAGCGATATTGTGATTAGTGACTACGAAGCGGCGAAGTGTAACGGACTTTCTCTTCTGGACTGTAAAATTTTGACTACTGTAGTGAATATTGGACATCTTCCTGGTTAACGGCGATTTTGGCTTTTCCTGATACATCTTCTGGAACATTGTAGAACTCGCCTGTTAATGGTTACGCTGTACTTGTGTAAGACTAAAATAAATGTTTTCACGAAAGTACGTTTTTTGGACATAACACAGAAGCCTTTTAAGAGTCCCGCCTAATCCACTACAAGCATTTTTTTATTGCCTGGTTTTGGGTTCGCAGAAGACGATATGCCGAGCTCTTTAACGAGCTAATTGGCTTTCCGCACCATGTACTCGGAGGCGGGAAATTCACTATTAATTTCATTAATGCTTCAGCTATTTGGGAGAAGTGTCAAATTTGAATTTTTATTTACTTCTGTTACAGACTCCTTTAACTTATTTAATATCCACCAACTCCCAGATTTCTCCTTTTAACTGATTTAATATCTCGTCGACAGCCCAGGTTGCGAGTCATTAGAAAAATGAAAAACTTTCTCCTATAAAACCTCAAGTTTAGTAAATTTCGTCTCTTTATACTGGCTTTCTGTAAATATTAGTACTCTAATAGTTAAGTATAGGTTTCACTTATATTTACAAGACTACTGTTCAAAAGTTCCGCGGATGCGAACGCTTGTTCATTATCTGCATCGTCTGGTGAATCTGGAGTACACCTTCGGATACAACACACAAATAATAATATTAATAATAATATTGTCACATATACAATTACAATCGTGTATGACGAGTCGCACGCGATTGTATGTATATATGTATCATATTTATCTTCTTGAGTGCAGCGAGTGAAGTTACATTTATTGTCCAGAAGCAAACCAAGGGGCCATAGCATTTGCTCAAAGGACCAGGGGAACGGGACTAAAAAACCTAATCAAGATGGGGTCATTGGCCTAGAGATCTTCTTCCCTTTCATTTCTTTCCTGCATCCATTGCACATTTTTTGTTCAGCTGAAAAACTTCGATATACGCTAACCGTCCAAGAAGAACACTTCGAAGGGTGTTTATATATATATTATATAAGAATGTCCAACTTTATTGAATGGATTACAGCACACCGAATATTTAAACCGTTCTTCTAGGTTGCGCCGTATGAAAAGGTTTCTACAGACTACGGTTCGCGAAAGACAACTGAGCTCAGGTTGAACCTTGGAAGGTTTCAGTTGTTGCCAACGCAGTCTGTTTTGGCCCGTGATCAAATATCAACATTCGCGCCTCCGGGACCCGGTGGGGCTGGACAACTCGGGCGCCGGGTAACAGTGCTTCCGTTCATGGTAGCCAGCTAGCGCCTCCGCTGGCGCATGCGGAAGAATTTCGAATCAACTTTTTGCTGCGTTGCCATCCCAAATTCAAATTTTCACCAATAAGGCAATACATATTGCACTTCAACATATATTTTTTCCAAAAAAAGAATTAAACAATGCATTTCTTTGTAAACTTATAGAGAAAAATTCATCAGCACAGAAGTTAACACTATAATGAAATAAATTAATAAATCATATCTTTTTATATGGAATAATATGTTAGCTTTCCTACGAGATTAAAATTTTTGCTCTGCATTTGGTAGAACGGAAAATATTGCGATTCTAATGAGCGCTTGCGCACCGAAATCTAAACTGTTTTTTTTTTCCAAAGTGATGTAAAATACAAACCAACTACATTACCGTTCTAAAAATTTAGAGATAGTTCATGTGTCATAAAGAAGGTGTACACCAAGTTTCATTAAAATCAGAGAAGGTGAGGGTTCAAAATGAGTCTATTCTGCAACAATTTGACATGGAATGATCCTAAATTAACAATTGTTCTGACATACATTTTTTGAAGGATCTGTATCATTATTTGTGTCAAATTTAAAAAATACAAACTTCCTAAACAATGATATATTTTGATTATTTTGTTCAACAATGATGTATTATAATTCAATTAGTTCCATGAACTTTATTCTAATTATGTGTCGATCATTTTTTTGCTCATTAATGATTATTGTAAATTTTTAAAAACTTTCTAATTTAGTTGAAAAATTATTTTAATTGAGAAATATATTAGAGTATTTTTTTTTGCTCTGAACCTGTACCCTTTCTAATACAATAATTCCCACTCTGCTAGCTACTTTTGTTGTCATTAATTTCTTCACCACAACCAATGAAATGGACAGTTAGCAAGAGTTCAAGATTAAAATCAGTGCTCTGACCACTGCTGCCTAGGTTAGCATCTCATTGACTTTCAATACTGTACAGTAAGTCAACAAAATTGAGCTGCATTTCTTTTGCCTACAAATAAATTTGCCCAATAAGATGTCATTAACTCCTCACTTCTACTGCATTTATTGTGAAATTTTTCTATCAGAGAGTTGAAATACTATTATTTTTTGTAGTAGAAAAAGAGGGAGAAAGAGGAAGAGAGGACAAAGGAAAAAAGGTAATGTAAGGTTAAATGATGTTAATGATGTTAGTGGTGATAAAAAGGACAAAGGAAAAGGAGGTAATGTAGAGTTAAATGATGTTGCAAGAAGAAAAAGTAGTAAAACTGCTGACAGGATTATACATAATCACACAATATGAAATTAAACTTGCAGATTAAGAAATAATAATATTGAATATTTGTAAGGAGATCTACATATCAAGAATGTTTTACATAATTACTGAACAAGGAAGGATTAAAATGCATATGAAAGGTTTTGAATTGAAAGTCAAAAACAAATTAAGTTTCTTTAAAAGCTTTTCACTCTATGTACAAAAAAAAAATCATAACGTATTAACAATCCTGAAAAACATTCCGTTTTTGCTTATAAGAGGCAATGTAGCTTCAACTTAAGACTTGGAGAAGTAAAAATATACATAGATTCTAGTGATAGGAGACTTTCTGTTTTCAGTGTATTTCATAATAAAACCTTAGGTTTTCACCAATCATTAAAGTGCAGGACCTAACAACAATGAATTGCAACAGTTTAGTAGTTTCCAAATAAGGTTTCACTAAAAAGATATGAGAATAAAGGTATACGTAAAATTAAAAAGCAAAATTTCATCATCTTTGAGAGCTTTCCTAAATGGTATTTAGGTTTAATACTTGGTTTCTGATTTTGTTGTTAATTTTTGCACCAAAGAAATCCTTATATATATATTTTCATTGTGATATTAATTATTGCCATAAAGGGACCACAATGCTAAAAAGGTGAACAGCTGTAATTAAAGAAATGTTCAATATTCAAAATAAATATGTGAAATTATATATACATACATAGGTTCACTCTTAATATGTAGTCATTTTTATGTACATGCTACAAAAATGCGATACTTGAACCTAAATATAAGGAAAAAGAAGATTTATGTCATTAGGTTCTTTTAACATACTCAATTCATATGTATTAATTCGCATTTTTAAGCTAATAAAGTATTCCTTCATTCAAGTCATTAACACTTGCAATTGAAAATGTTGAAGACAGAACATGACAAATCAGAGCCTTCTTTAGTCTCAGTTATTAGAAATTTTGAACAGGGCATTACTGAAACAACCGAGTTATTTCTCACCTATCAATCAATGGAGATATAGTATCAAAATCCACTAAAACCAAATAACCATTCTATCATATTCAACCAAAATCGCACACACTTTAAACTCTACAAAGTAACCTTCAGTCTTTACAAATCTTTTCTTAACTGATACTGCAATCCAGATCTCCTTCTTTTGGTAGACAATCAAGTAACGTAGCTACTGCTCGAGTGATATAGGTCATGGTGCCAAAGCTTCCACTAGGTGCACTGTCATAAAAATGTTGGCAGACATACGCAGCACCCCCACAAAGCAGGCCTCCTGATGAGGTCATTTCTCTCTGTTCTCTGGGCTTTGCACAGCATAGTGTTGCATCCCCATTCACTTTTATCTGAAATTTTGATATAATATCAAGCACTTTGTAATCTTAAAGTACCCCAAACAATTTTGTTGGAGACTCACCTGATCTTCAAGAAAAATTTGATTTGCTTTGTGAACTAGATTTTCAACCGCAATGATATTCCCTAGCCAAGAAGCAACATTGTATTCTGCTACCAATGTTAAAACCATAAGTGCTTCCACAATTAGCTGTCGGAATTCTGGTTGGGGAATCGAATTCAAAACAGTTTCAACTGCTAATGCAAACTTCAGTTCTCCTGAGGTCATCTGAGAAAAGATATCACTTACATTGAACACTAATATAGGATTAAGAACAAATGTATTAAAAAATCTGTTTGATCCAAATACAATTATTTAACATGTAATAACATTTACATCAAATCAAAGACATTTAATGGGGAAACACAATATACAATATCAACATCACAAGCAATAGTGGTACATGTATAAATTAGACAAAATTACAAAAGAGAAGAAAGCCAAATTTATCTCAATCAAGCATCGTGCTTGAAAATACCAAAATTTAAAGGCCCGAAAATAACTACATTGATGTTGACGTTTTGAGAAAACTTATGTTTAATTAAAATCTACCCACCTCTTGCGTTAAATTTTGAGGCAAAACACGCCCTTCAATTGCAAGTCCTTGACACTGAAATAAAGGAGAAAGCAGCAAATAATATAACTGTAGCAAGAAGATATGTTCTCAATTAGTTTGAACAGATGATTAGACTGAAAGAATACTTGATATGAAAATTACTCAATGTCACAGCAATAAATAACAGTATTAACAATCAAATAACGAACAAAATTTCTCAATAAGGGAACAGTCTAAATAATTATAAATAATTAATTTCACCCTGTATCTACAAATTTGCTTCAAATACCTTGGGCAAAGAACCTAAAGTCTGTCAGACATTTGAACAATTATCTCTTTCAACCAAGATGTAATTCATTTGGTTTGTGTAGTATGTTTGTTGTATAAGTAATGAACATTGTTACATTATCATGAAATACTTTGACACACTCGTAAGTGTGTGTGTTTTGTTCCTATCGAAACACATGAATTGTTAAATAAAATATTACTTACTCTTTCCAGTACATGCCACAATCTAGGGTAAAAATCTCTTGGAACTCTGTTGAGAGCCCCATCAAGGCGACGTCTGCGCAACCACTGTCCTTGACGATCGGCTTCCACCTCCCCTCCAATGTCGCTTTCTACACTCAGCAAGGAGCCAATCTGACTTTTCTAAGCACAAGGAAATTAATTTTGCACACTGAAAAATTGATAATGGGTTGCATAACATTTCAACAAACTAATTTAAACATACCTTACTAACTCGACTGGATTTTGCACTAATGACTGAAAAATTGCCTCGGCCAACTGCAAAAAAAATTGATTTCGGGTCAAACCAACATTGAAAAAAAAAAAGAAAGAAATTGTAAGACTGTTATTAACATCAAAAATTGTATTTGATAACTTACAGAGGTAGTTGAGTCTCTATTATCAATGGGACAAATCATTTTACATACCACTACTTAAAGCAAACTCTTTGCCACTCAGAATATGGTGCAAGAGATTCTTCATTTCAAATGGAGACAAATTTAACAGGTGCTCTGATGCTTCTTCACCAGTACAGATCAGTGTTCGAGACAATTCTGTGGCCATCACCTAGAAAGTATGAAATTCTCAAAATTGCAGCGAATTTTACAAATACACAGGGGGGGGGAGCAATAATTTAATAGAAAGTACTTACTTGAATGATAAGTCCAACACGTAATCTTAGCATTTCATGAAAAAGCTGTGGTTCTGTTCTTATGAACATTGCTAAATAGACAAGTAATTCCTGAAAGGTAGATCATAGCAAAAATGTATATTATTATTATTATTATTATTTTATAAATCCCAACTATGGCAACTCTTTCTACTGAAAATTTAATTATTTGACAAAAGTTCTTAAAAATTAAAAAACTCAAAATGTGTAATGGTTCCTGATATCATGGATTACTTCACACTAGATATGATCTGTAATAACGATGATGATTATGATATGTTGCAATTAGTTTTAAAGCAATTCAGATCTTATTTTTGTCAATAAAAATTAAGTATGTGTTACTAAATAAAGGGGTCAGAAAACAGCATTACAGATAAGAAAACTTTATACAAAAATTAACTGAGTAATAAGTAAAATGTAATAGAAATAAAATGTCTTCATTCAAGGAACAACAATTACTCAAGTGAACTTTTTCTTACTTTCTTTAAAGTTCACCTATTGAATAAAAAATGTCATGATCAAAATGTTATTAACTTGAATTATACTGTACTTCATATTTTGCGTGATCCTTTTGTTCGGTACATGCATCATGACTTTTTTTTCCCCTCTTAAGCCAATTGATGATTCTGCATTCCTTTTCTTTCCAGTTCATGAAGCATTCAATAACATTAGGGGCATAATTATTACAAAGCTCTAAGTTGTCTCTGGCTTTCTATTCAGTAGTTACAAAATTCTTTCACAAATATGTTTTCTTTGAAACTTAAAATGTGTTTGTGAATTGTTTAATTTCAAGAAAGTACAAATTATTGAAGCAAACAGGCCCTATTGCATATTCGTGCTAAACACTATGTATCCTTCAACGAGCAATTACAGAATTGCAGATTCAAACCTGAGTTAGCATTGCAGTGCTCTCATCATCTCCATATGCTTGATGAATAAGTTGCCGAAGTTCACATTCCGGAAGTGGAGCAGTTATTGTGTGTTCATTAGTAGGAGGCATTCCAACAGTGACCTTCACATTAAAACATTTATTACAGTATACCTACAAATATTTCACATCTTTCTTTGATAAACTATTGCCATTTCCAAATGTTTACAGACCTGCTTTTGCCTAACAAGCAGGTCAGTTACAGCTTTCGCTAAATCTTCCACTCGTTTCCCTAACATACCAGCTGTATGACGTACTAAACCCCATAACTTCTGCTGACAGGCTTTCTCATAAAGAACTTTCAGAAGATCTTTCACAGTAACAGACTTTCCATCATCTAACATCCCTAAGACGTCAAAGATTAATAGTTAAACAAAATATTAAATATATGTCACATTTAAAATTAGCAAATACAAGAGATACCCTCCACATGCTGTATATTTATAAATTATAAACTAGACCAAGAAGCTGAAGGTTATTGGTTCATTTTGCAAAGTCATAAAGGCAGCAATAGATGCACAGAGCTGCTAAGAGTCAGAAGGCATTACAGATTACATTAAATTAACATGTTGCACTAGATGGAAAGGAGAACTTTTCAACCAGCTTTTTTTTTTGATCCTCATGTAGTGGCAATGAGGGACAACTTTATAACTAGAAGACAGTCTATAAGGTTCACTGGGATGAAAGGTGGTTTCATTAGTAAGAAAGAATTTAGAAAGAAACTGCATAATTGAAAGGAAAACTATTAAATACTTTCTAGTTAACAACTCAAAATCTGTAGTATAAAATATAAATATAATAATAAAACATTTTCAATAATTATTTTCAAAAACTAGTTTACCTGTATTAAAATTAAGTCCTTGAGAATCAACTAGATATTGTAATATATCTCCTTGTTCTTCTAGAACTTCAGTTTCCCTCAACATTGTCAGTAATTCTTCAACTTCTGTATCTGCATATTGAGCTTCTGAGGTCATTCTGAAGTGTGAAGGAAAAAAAAAATAAGAACTTGGTGACCAACATAAAAACAATACTAAAATATACAAAAGTATATATTTCTTTTCTTACATCTGTAAAAGGGAAACACTTCTCTTACAATAATAACTGCACCAACTAAAACTATAATAATGTAGGTCTATTCTTCTTATTCAAAGAATTCTAGCAAAAATACACAATTAAAACTTTTTGGATTCACATCATTACTGCTTTTCAATTAAAAATTCATCAAATAAAAATAACACTTTCACAAACAATTTAAAATTCCTGTAAACATTTGTTGTTTTTACAAATTTTGCATCAGTAAGTGTATTATTACCAACATGCTGAGGAAAAATTAGTTTTTAATACCTTTGCAAGATATGCATGTAAATACAGAAATACTTTAATAAGAAATTGCTCATTGATGTCATCCTTAAAAATGAAAATTGTTTTGAAATAAAACTACCAAGCTATTGCAGCACTTTAATACTGAAATAAAAGTCAAAATCCAAAAATATATCTTTTTTCACAAAAGGACAATTTATATAAAACCTTCCTTTCATCAAAAGTTAGAGCAATTTTCACTGAAATGTTGAAAATATCTTGTTACGTGTATTACCCAATCCAAATCATAGACATTTTTTGTAAGCTTATTCATAATATGTTTACTAATACAAAATTTATAATGTTACTTAAAGCTAGTTTGGAATGATCATGCCACAGTTCCTCCATGAATTGGTTTGAACATTAGATGCTACTTAAACTACCTCTGTCGATGCCCATGTTGTTTCCACAGTGGTACAACATCTTCTGGGGAAGGTGATCGTGCTTTTCCATTTCTCACATCTGACTCCAGGCACATAGGTGTTATTTGAGCTAATGAAAGACGTCGCTCATCACTGTGCATACCTAAACTTTCAGCTAGAAATGGTGGCATTACAAGCATCAGTTAAAATTATACTTCCTCTAATAACATTTTTAGTTTATTTTGTTCTAAAAGCCAATTGAATTAAAATGGCTAAGAATTCCAGTAACTTTTTTCAAAAAACTTACGTTCCACAGCAATAGATCTAGTCTTTCTGATAGCTCCTTTCACAGACATTCGTCTCCTGAGAGACCTCTTCTTTTGAGATGGTGATCGGCTCAACAGTTGAGATCTTGGTGTTATAGACTTCAGTAAATGTTCTTCAAGATATTTATGAACTTGGGGATTAAGTCCTAAAACAGTATATTGTAAGTTAATGAAGTGTTAGATGATAAAATGAACATTTCAGGGATTGATGAATAGCATTTTGGTAAGGAATATGATAGGATAGAGATTTAGCTCAATGTGGAAGAACAAATAGAAACTTCGCAAACATATGTTCCCACTACATCAACATGCAAAAATTGTATTTATATTCTTGAAATTTCAGAAATACAACAGGGAGAATAGATTAATCAAGAGACACTGCAGAAGAGTTGTGACTAAAGAGACCAAACAATCCACAATATGATATCTAAACCAATCCTCATGTATGGTTTGGAAGTCTTGACAATGAAAAGCAGTGAGCAACAAAGACTAGAGGCAATGCAAATGAGATTCCTGTATCATCTTGCAGAAGTGACACTAAAGGATAGGCAAAGGGGTAAAGACATCAGAATTAGACTAAAGACAAAATATGTAGTAGAAGAAATAAATGATGAACAGAGATAATGGCTCTCTCATATTGAGAATGAAACAAGAAAGATATCCAAAAGAAGTGTTGAAGAACAAACCAATAAGTCAAGGGGATGTGGAAAGACCACAAATGAAATTGCTATGTCAGAAACACCTGGAGGTGTAAGCCTCCTGGTCTACTGGAAAATGATGTTTATTATGAACAGTTTATGATGATGATGACGATGATTTCTTGAAAATACATACATACAAGAATGAAATGCAAAATACCAAAATAATCTTCCTCATAAATTAAACTTGTAACTATGAAAAATTATAACTCACATTATTGTCTCTGTTTATATCATATGATGGGTTTGTACAATTTATATGAAATCAATGACACAAAACAAAATGAATATTCTACAGTTGGAGAAGAAATTACCCTCAGGCATGCTTCAAACAGCTAAAAAATGTAGAATTTTGTAGATTGTAGTAAAAGAAATAAGCAAGCACACATGCACTCTGTAACATACACTACATTGCAACATACATTACCTTCATGTTTAACTTGAAAATGTTATGATATAAGATAGAAAATGTGATATAAAGATCCTATAAGCCCAGTTTTCATGTCCCCATAGGGGAGTTTATAATGATTACGCATGTTTATTGACTATGTTTCTTGGGTCATAATCTAAATAGTGAATCCTTTTTGAACCATCTATTCCATTTTTGGAGGTTAAGATCTTCTTGATATCTTCTACAGTACATAAATATACAACATAATAACAAATATGTTTATTATTTAACAAAAATCTATGGTCCCCTCCAAAATGATCTGCTGGATACACCCCTGATCTAATTTCCCTTTTATAACAATGATTAAAAAGAGCAGAATGTTTGCACAGCCAGTACCCTTAGTTACCATGTGACTGAAACTTGTTTGGGTAGTTTTACTCGCACTCAACTTGTTGATTGTTTTCATGAGTAAAGTTCCAGGTTATATAACAATTTCACACATTCAAAACACGAAGCATACCTTTTAATGTGAAGTAAAAAATAAAACAAAACGCAGCACTTACGATCGGGCAATCCATCTTCTTGACTACCAAGAAAACTAAGATTGGTAATACAAGATGTGTTCAAAAAATCATTTAAATTACCCAACATAACTCTAAAAGAAAAAAAGAAAAATATCAATTATCTCCTCAACTCAAAGATGCACAATAAATAGAACTAATTATTATTACATACCTTGTTCCATTAATGTAGCCACTTTTTAATTTCTTTATTGTTGTTATTATTGCTAATGGAATTTTTCCTTGATCTGAAAACAATAATACGATTAACAAAAATATGTAAGACTGTTTTTAACATGATCTTAATTTATAAAGTACACACATTATAAAATGTATACACATACAAATAAGTATGAGAAAATAAACTATGTTAATTTACAGATACATGCTATAATTCTAAGATTAATTGGTTATTCATAAACCTTAATAAAATATCAATATTTAATTTGTTAGCCCTTATTGCATTAGTATAACCATAATAAACATTAGTATGTACATGCATTAAAAGCTTTTTCGTTATAAAATTGAACTATAGGAGTGGTAGGAATAAAAACTGAGGAAAAAACTAGCTAGTTTAAGGATATCCCCCAACCTGAACTAATGACAAATCTCAAATTATGCAAGGGAATCCATGGAAAAAATATCTTCAAATAAGTACAATAAAATTTCACTTATAATATCTAGGAAACAAATGTTATTGATTTTTGCTAACAAGATAACTCTAAATGACTTCTCGTGTATCTTTTCATATTACACAGATCAATACTTGATACATAAAAATAGTAATTCCCTAACATATTTTTTGGCTGACTGTAGGATGAAATAAACTCATGAAATAATATCAGTATTTACTACGTTCACAAAAGAGCAGAGTAAAATGTGACTATCAATAGTATGCCTCATAATTAACATATGCTACTGACAATCATGAATGGCATTTAAATTTGAAAATTGTGAATTAATTACAATGAAGATTATTTAAATTTGTAGAAAAATATAAATAAAAATTTTCTCTTTGAGCATTTTTCTTTCACAAATAAACAGTCTTTATGTTCTTTTTTGAGAAACAAAACCAGTAAAAGGTTTATAAGATACTTCATATTCATTTCCATTAAAAATAAATACATAATTCATCTTGACTCCATGACCAGATAAAAAGGAAGACTAACGTTCAGAATAACTACTTCCAAGATATGAACATAACATGCTCATGAAGTTTTGTCTCTTCTATCTAAAAGTGTTATAGTTTTAAAGCTTCTTCTAGTAAGCACGGTTAAAATGACTGCAGAAGTAGAGGAGGCAATAGCTTCCATGCTATACAAATTTGCCTGAAACTTGAGTCACGGTAAAGTATGTTTTGAAGCTTCAACTTGCAAGAACATTATGCATAGTTTCTGATAGTTCATGGCCAATGTATATTTCACATGTTTTGTTATACTTAATAGAAAAGAGAAAGAAAGATGGGTATTCAAGTACACTCGTGTATGATTTTTTGCCGTATTTACTAAATTTGTTCAACCGATTGAAACCTAGATAAGGGCAAGGGAGATAAGGGCAAAAAAATATTTCACATGATGATCAATAATACAACATAGAAATTCCAGAAGAAGGCAGACAAACAAATTCTACAAAATATAATTGAAGCAACTTAACCTCAATTCTTTAGGCTCTTTAAAATGATGTATTACTACTAAGGAAGAGCCATTGTAAGGGCATAAAACACATCCCAGAAACTGCTGGGGGAATATATCTTTCTAGACCAGGAGCATCTCAGAACACTGTGATTCATCATTGTGCGGATGTATTACACTATTTTTTTTATTAAATGATTCCAATATGCAAAGTTCCCTTATACATATTTGCCATAAACACCAAATGTTGCAACTTATGGTAATACATACTACACACTCCCAGTCTAATCACATTTTCAACATATTCAATCAACTGAATTGAAGAATTAAGTTTTTCTATTTTAATTCCAGATGAATTATAAGAGCATTTATCATTCTAGCTCCATATGCTGATTAAGGAAAGACATTTTAAAGTTTTTTGTTTTTTTTATTTGAGTATTTAGTGACCATTTAAGAACAGCATACAAGTTTAAATTTATAAAGAAATAATACACGTTTTGAGTAATTAAACTGATAGACGTCTATGGAGCCTTAGATATATGGTAACTATGTTTGTGGATTACCACTTCAAAAAATGTCTGCCTTGGTGCCTTAGTGTACTTGTCATGCTATGCCGTGCATAAGATGATCAACTCTGTCAAGAAATTACACTGCTAATTGGAAAGACAGTGTAAATACAAAGTACTAATAAAATTAAATATTTTGAGTAACATTTTAATTAACACAATGCAAAACTTTATTCATGTAACCTACAGTTCCATATCAGGAATAGGAAAGTTTGTCTGTCTCTTTCTGAACATTGTGTATTATTTGAAAAGTTTTACCTAAGAGCCCAGAATGCCCTATCATTGTGATTGTAGGTCTTCCCAACATATGCCTCCAATTCATTGTAAGGAAAGCCAGTTGGTTCTTGAAATTGTTCACCAGCAAATCAACATCACTTGCCATGTAATAGTGCTCCATATCTATATTCTATACAAATATCAGCAGAGAAAAATTCAGGCTTTATTATATTCCACACATATTATTAATTTTATAATGATTATAGTAAATTTTAAAATTGTTTAAAAACATGTTGAGATAATTAAACAAAAGGAAAAACACCAATAAATCTCTTCTGTGAGCGAGTTATATTAATTTAATTGACACAAACGTGCATCCCCAAAAGTACAACAAAAAACACAGACAGAAATAAATATTTAAATAATGCAAACCAGAAAGACTTCAATGCTTCATCAAAACTTTAAAATTCTAAGTGATTATTTACTACTCTCAAGACATTAATATTTTTAAATTTTAACTGAGAACTCAAGACATAAAAAAAGATACCTATTCATCACTTTCATTTTCAGAAAACATTATGTTTCAGGTTGTGATTAAAAAATTTAAAATATTTTAGATCATTATCGCATGGTTTATTCTAATAACCAATTTGTCCTGCTTTCTAAAAGAAGCATTAGTGACAGCAAAAAATGGAAATTGGATTGCTACAGCATGCAGGGAATTCAAAACATACACCAGGAATCTCATTTCCATCTGCCATAAATAAAACCTTTTGCCAAAAAATATACATCACTCTTCTTTCTTTGGCTAGATCACATTAATTTCACAGCAAAAGGAATCAACTTATTCATTGTAATACTAATTGTTAAATAAAAGTTAATAATTAATTAACTTTTTGTTTTGAGTGTCCTTTAAAATTCTTTTTACACTTATTTCAATGGCTGTCTCTTTCATACAAGTTTAATCATTTTCATTTCATTTAAAACTGAACTATTAAGAGTAGCAATTATACACTTACGTAAAGTAATTAATGCTACAACCCCAGGAACATTTCACCACACATTTAACTACTTTTATATAAAGGTGAGTAAGCCACAAAACCAAAATCTGTCAATCACACAAAAATTGTCTTAAAATACCTAGAAGTACATTCCTGATGGCCATCACAACTAATGGTCGTCCCAACATATTCTGCCAAGATGATTTTAGGAAGTTAAACTCATTTCTAAACAAGTCTATCATCAACTCATAATCTGATGCTATGTAGAAACGACTCAGATCTGTGAGCTAAAACAGGTAGTAAATATGTATATACAAAAATATTCAGATTACATAAACTAAATATGTCTGCAGTCTATTTTGTAAAGTTTGTATAGATTAATAGCTTACTTACCTGAGGTGTGAAAGCAAATATACGATCGTGTAGAGAATACAGCTTACTGGTGCTCAGAATTCCTACGTCTCGAGATTTCCGACCCGTTAAATTCAGCTTCTTATTGCGACCTGAGCATTAAGTTACAATATCAAATATAGAATAAAGATTACCACTCAGAATTTTTCCAAATACTAAATTGCAGTTTTATTCTGTAATGAATGATAATTTACATTTTTACAGAAAGTCTGTAATTTTCTTTTATGTTTACTTCTGATATTATTATATTTACTTCAGAAAAAATATTATCATTGTGCCATATGTACACATTTTATTAAAACATGGAATACTAATCATGCAGTAGGTTAAACCACATAATTACCTATAAAATATATTTTGCCTTTTTATTAAAAGTAAATACAAATGGTTACATTAATTTGATTGTACACACTCCCTTTCTTCAAATTACTGAAGGTTTACGGAGTTGCTTTGTCTTAAAATATTATGAGTAGAATGCATCAAGTGATGCAGGATAGATTTGCAAATAATTCGAAAATAAGTACATGATTCAAACATACAAGTAGAGAATATTATATAATTTTACTCATTTTTGATATGATATTTCCTTTCCATTTAGCTAAACCATCATTTGCTAAGTTATTGCTTACCCAAATATGTGTATAAATGACTGAGTACACTCGCAGGTTGCACTTCTATTGGTGCTACTTCTGCCATAGTCTGCACAATTATATCATGTTGATGTAATTTCTCTCTAATGTCATCATCTTCAGCAAGGATAACCACCTGAACAACTACATCTGGCTTTTTTTCTGAGCATAATCTTCGATTGAGGGGATCCAATTCTCCAACAGCAAGAAACCCCTGTAAAATTTCATGGTGAAGAAATAATCAAAGCAAACATTTTTCACTTAAAACTGTAAATTAACTCTTATTTACAGGGAATGTGAAGGAAATAAAAAATACTGAGATACAAAGAAATCTATAATCGACATGAATCAAGGTGATAGCGATGCGATGGTGTAACGGTTAGCGTACCGGACAGTTGTACCCAAGTTCGCAGGTTCAAACTCGATCGAAGCCATGGATTTTTAAGGGCAAAAAAATCCTTCATACGCCTTCCTTTGGAGGGGAAGTAAAGCCGGTTGTCCCATGTTAGTAGATTTACTTGCATGTAAGAGATCCTCAAGCCTAAATGACGCCTCTGAGCTAAATTCAAATCGCCTGTTTCTCGCCCAAGAAAACCTCCTTTATCTGCTAGTTGACGAAAGGAGCGTAGTGAAATTTGCGTTAGAAGGAAGAGCAGGCCCGATGGCCAGAGTTTCGCCACGTAAAATAAGGCAAATTCAATTCAATTCAAAAGGCTACATTACATTGTATTAAATAAATTAATCTTAAAAGTTAGACTTTCCCACTTTTTCATATTTTCCAATTACGGTGGAGTATAGTTGTTGTAGATTTCATTCACTTACAAGTAATACTACTATTTATACTTAGATTTGTCTATAGTGGCCGATGACATTAGGTCATTTTTACACCTCCAACCTTATAAAATGAATATTTTGAATTAATTCACAAACATCCTTGTCAACGGGGTTCTTGGCCTCAGAAATAGGCTTACTGCTGACAAAAAATTCATTTTATAAGGCACAGGGTGTAATAAGGAACAAGATGAAAAATTGAAGTATATTTATAAATTTTCAAAACCTACCTCCTGAAGTAGTTTGCCAAGTAGATAAAGAGACTGTGCCCATAAAAATGGACATCGCCCGAGAGGTACTCTTTTTTGACTTCCAGGTTCTTGGTATTCTCCAGGCACTTTGTCAGAAGGTACAGCATACAGTTCTGGTACTAGTCTGACGCCATCTTCTGTCTTTATCATAATCTATCAGAAAAAAAAATTAGCCATCATTAACTGAGATTTCATCCTCCAAATAAAAAAGGAGAAGAATAAAATGGAGAGGAAGACAAGAAGCCATTGTAGGAGGAAACAGAAGGGAAAAAAGGGCGAGAGTTGTGAAAAACGAGACATCACTACATACTTCTTCCAAAGCTGCTGTGTACTCAGCAGCTGCATCTTTATTTCCTTGAAAACAGTAGTCCAAGATCAAATAGCAGTAGAACAGAGGCCATTCACATTCTATATTCTCAAACATGCGAAGTTCCCAAGGCTCATAATACAAACGATTTGGGTCCTGCAATGATAAAATAAAGGCTACACTTTACTTACAGTATTTTCAAGCTAGAAAATTTGAAACAAATACTTTGAGAATAACATTTCCTTGTAATACTGGAGTTAATTATTTTTAATTTTTACTCCTCTTTATATCTACCTCTTTTGGTGTTCGATATCCATCCCTCAGAAACCTTTTGCATCCATAACGACCCCGCAAACGTGTTATTATGGCATGCCGTGTTTGATGGATAAGTTGAGGATCATCAACTGCAAAGGCTGGGAAACTGATAACTGACAATAAACCACTGTCCAGTTCTTTTGAACTCGATTCTCTAGGTAACATAGACTGAAAAATGACAGAATAAAATTGATAATCTCAATTCAATCAGAACACCAAGTAAATAATGTAATCCGTTGAACAAAGATTAATTCTGGAGGTTGCATTTCAAAGTCAATGTTACACAAATAAACATTTCCAATGGATCTAAAATTCAAGTCCTTAATATTCAAAATCAAGACTTATCTTTTTCTTCCACTCCACTTCCCAATACATTGTTCCAGAGTCTCATCAAATTTTTTTCCTCCAAATTTATGCAAATTTTTTCCTGCATTACACTTAAGACAAAGAAGAATTACCTCCTACCAAGCCTAAGAGGAATAAAATGAAACCGCACTGCCCACATACATTGGTCAACATGCCACAACCTATCCCTCGAAATCTTAAGTCTCTATGGTTCTCCTTTTAGTTTTTGTTTTACTTGTATTATTCCTATTATCTGAATTCCTTCCTTTTCCTAAAGAACAGATTTAGAAATGTTCTACTGTCTGAAAGAATATTCAATTCTAATTTATTTAATCAAACTATTCTCTTCTTTTTTCGCAAAATGTATTTTTGAAAACTGCTATTTTATAAAGTATCTATTTTTAGAAGCATATTTGTTGATTTTTACACAATAAGCAGAAATTAGTGATAAAAACAAAAAAATTATTTCAATTTGCTTAATACCTACATTTGTTGATATTATCTGGAATTTTTATTGTTTATAATGGAAATCAAATCCTTTATATGTAATACAAGAATGTATTTCCTTTACCTGCAGTACAGCTTGACATTTCTGTGCTTCATCAGCCAACACATGAATGACAGATGTTGGACCGCCTCTGGCACCAAACAAATCTAATTCGTTCATAGCTTCCAAAGCAGCCTTAGCCATTCCAATTGAACTTGCATTCAGTTCTGGTAATCCATGATTAGTCTTGTCTCCACGTTCCCAAATTCCATAATCCTAAACATGCCAAAATCTCTTAGTCCCTCCCCCCCATCCACAAAATCCCTAAAACATCATTCCCAAAAAATCTCTTAAGCATTGGTCTTAACCCAGCAAGAAAGAAAATTTGGCACATGATAAGAGCCAATGGGATTCATTTGAGAAAAGTTATGTATCTTACAAGTGACACTTTTGTGTAAGGTAGTTGATCTACCTCTACCACTTGGCTAGAGTGAGTGAATAACTACTATTGAGCACAAAATGCTATTTTATCCCTAAGTAATAAACAATACTTTTATCTTATCCCATCAAAACTTAAATATTGTGATCTCTGAATGAAAAATTGTATTTCATTGACTTCTGCAGAACTCTTACTTACATCAGATATAATAATGAGCTACTTATTTTCTGCAAGAAACTATTATTTTGAATATAACAATGAGTCGTATAAACTACTTCAAACAAAAATATAAATAGCACACAAGGTGGTCAGATAAAATAAAATATTTATACTCTGGAGTGTCATACATTATTTTGTCCATTATCACAGACAGTGACAATATTTAAATCAAGAATATGATTATTATAGTACATACGTTTAAACAAGACTCAAAGAACATGACTCACTTTTATTGAGAAAATAGTTAAGGGGTCAAACAAATTGACCCATTGCAATATCTGAATGGGTGAAAACCACAATGTCATAAGTGACATTTCATAAATTCAGAGAAATTTGTTTATTTAAATCAATATTACTGTATGTGCTTAAGTCATGGTGCCTTGTTTCATCATTAAAACCATGGCATTTCAATTGTCCACTAAAACTACGAAAATACATTGCTACTGAAATATAGTCTAAAATAAACATGTTTTTCTCCTAATTTATAAAATGTCACCTATACCGCTCTGGTTTTCATCTAGTCATATCCAAACTGAGTTAGAAGTGTATGAAAATTCTATTTAACTTTTCAAATTCACTGTTAACTAAAATGACATTCATGATGCCAATAACAACCAAATAAATGATTATTTACACTGTTGCAACGGATAAACTATTATTAAGCTCAACACAAAATCTATTCACTTAACTAAGGACTTTTTGAGAAAATGTCCAATAAGCTCTGGACAGGAAATATAATTATATGCTCAAATCACATTGTAAATTATTTTGTATAATTATAAAAAGAAGTATATGACCAATATTCACATTAATGTCATGGATTTTGATTCAAAACACAGCATATACACAATGTGCATTTGTGCATATACACTCTGTGCAATGTGAAGATTTCCTATTACATGTTTGGAAGAAGTTAACAGAAATTTGTTCAGACTAAACATCCGCATCAAATGTATAAATTTCTGATCACAAATTGAAAACTCCTTGACCATATAGTTGACCATATAGCTTCTCATTTTTACATGCAGTAGATAAAAACATGCAAGTTATGCAACAAAAAAAATTAGATAAAGGAACTTTATTACTTACAGGAGTGCAGTAGGCTGATTCTATGTAGAACACTAAATTCTGTATAAAAGCTACTTCATCTAAATTGAAAACTATTTGGAGACCTAAAAGGCAATGTTACAAAGCAATTAATCACTGACTTCTTCATGCCATGACTTAAATTGAATAAGAAATCTTTCATTTTATACCTGATGCAGTCATCTGTGCCAAGATTAAAAGATAAAGAGAGATAGCATCAATTTGTAAATGTCCCCATTCACTGTCTCCAACAACAGATTGTCCTGTACTTGAACTATATTTTGCATGTATAGCATCTAAAGGGTTTTGAGTTGATTTAAATTGTTCGACTTTATCCTTCTGTTGCATCATAGCCATGAGAAGACCTCGCATCAATTTGACACAACTCTGAAAATTCAAAACACTGTGTTTAGAAAGCAAGATTTTATTTTCTCTTTTAAGAGTGGCACAAAGTAATGTTCCGAGGTGCTCAGTGCCAAACGAGCCAGGCCCAAGTTTATTTCAAATTGATTTAGAGGGCTCTCAAATAGCACTTTCAATTTCATATTTCTTTAATTGTATACTTTTCATTATATTCAGTCATTTTTCTGACAACTTACAATGAAGTAATAATAAAATTTAAATTTTTAAAATATCTACTTTCTTTCATTTTACAACAGCTGAATAAAGCTTCAGGCCGTTTCTCATCCTGATTTCCATTTCCTCCTATTCTCACAATCTTCAATATCTACTTCTCTCTTCATAATTTTCTTTAAATACAATTTTGTAAAATATAGCAGTAACATTTGTGGGTTAGGTAATTTCTGTATTTCTCCAAAATTTATGTATAGATTCTTTGCCTCAAAGATGAGATTGGCTGGATTGAGAACAAGCAGCTTTCATGACATCTTTCTCCATTTTATCTACAATTATTTTCAATTTATCCATTTATTTTTCTCCATTTTTCCTTCGATATGTTAAGTACTACTCATTACATGTTATCTTAACAAATCTAAGCATTATGACAAAACTACATCTTCTTTGATATATGAATGATGATGAGCTTACTGTTAAAATGGATTCTTTGGCATTGGTTCTTTTGGTGTTTGTATCCAGTATCAGATAAAATGCATGACATATGGGGAGGGCTAATGCATCCAAGCTCTTCAAATCTTCCACTTTTCCTTTTCGCTATAAAGTTTGAAGTTAGTGAATGACTTATTTCCATTGCATTTTCATCCATTCAACCTTCATTTTGTCTGTACTCTTTTAAATATTTGTTATGAGGGTTTCAAGTTTTTGACTATGCAATTGCCTTGACATCTTTAGTTTCCCATTTAAAATGAAATTGTTTTTTCTCACTATCCTTGAAAAAAGCAATCTAATAATAAAAAATCAATATGTTTTTATGATATGATATTTGTCCCTCAATGAGGCCAAAATTTCTGAGTTGATTGATGAGTAGCAAGAGTGGGTTACGCCAATTGGGCATGCAAAAAGTGTGGCACACACAGAATGCCACAACAAACTACCCACACCATTGAAGTATAATTAAGGATGGGCAGTTTTTCCACAAAACCATTGCATTTTTCTCTAAAAACCAATGCCAGCCTAACTCCACCAAGAAGATTTTGAGGGTTGGGCTGTTTTCGTGCCAAGTACCTCATATATTCAGTTACGCAAAAAATATGCATATCAATTCCACAAAAATTATAAAAGTTATTCTATTTGTGAGTATTTCATCACAATGAACCAAGAAAACATAAAAATTACAGTCCATAAATCTTGAGTAAGGAGCAAGATCATAAAATTTGGTCAATTGACATAAGAATTGTGCGTTTTAAATGTATTACAAGACTAGATTTTAGAATTGAATTGGCCATCACACACCACAATAAGAGGATGAAAAATTGAGTTTGTCCAGAATGTATGACTAAATTTAATACAATGATAATATTGATCTTTAAACTACATTACAAAATTGAAATAATTAAGGAACACTTCTTACAACATTATGCTATGTATGTGACATTAATATGGTTAAACGCCGACAATTTTCCTGAGGTATAAAACATGTCTTTCACAACAAATGCAATGAATACACTAAAAGGATGCTTTTGTAGAATAGTATTTTACTAAAAACAAATTCCCTTTTCTAATATGAAAAATTATGAAATAACATCAAAAATAAAATGTTCCACAAGAAACCATAAAACTGAGACAATGAATAATAAAACACAGAAACTTTGTATTGTTGATACTAATACCTGTTCAAGCTCATATGTCTTTGCACGATCTTCATCCATATCTGCTATTTTTTTGTAGGCCATTGACAAACCCCATACTGCTAATATACAATAGACATTGTCACGTATCCATGCATGATTATTATCTGAACTTGCTGGAAATAACCCTGTAACTGGATGCTAAAAAGTAATCAAAATACAAAAGTTAAGAAACTAAAATAAAAACTAAAAGGAATGTTTGTAAAGTAATCTCTCTTTCTCTACACACACACATATATATATACATACATACATACATACATACACACACACACACCTGATGATGCATAATGATATTATGAACAATCCTCTGGTAATAGTCCAGCCGGACACCTGAATTGCTGCGACTTCTCATTCTGTTAAAAAAAAATACAGAAATGAGTACTGTATATAAGTAGGGTCCAAAAAGTAATTGCAAAGTGATGGGCACCGTGCAAAGTAATGGGACAATCACTGTCAGATAAGAGCAGAATATATACCGACCTATTTCTAAAAAAGCCAGGCTCCGGGGATAGATTTCTAACATACAGGTGAACAGCAAAATCGACTATACTAATGCCTAGCTTCTTCCGAGCGAATCTAAGCTGGTCTAAAGAGGTTCAGTGCTAAGTATTAGAACAGGAAAGCTGAGATGAATCTGTAATGTCTTAGCATCTGACCATCTTGGCCAGGTCCTGACGTCTGTTGCTCCTGACCTTCAAGGCTGCTGCAAGCGGTCATTTGCGTTTCCGATTCGAAGCAAAATGCAGAAAAGGGGGCGTAACCCAGTCAAAAGAAACAACACTCAGCGATGTCTAGTGGAAGAAATTGTAACTAAGCGTGGTTACCTTCCAAAATAGTTTATTTCATTACAACAAAAAGTGTGTAACGTGACGTGAGTTGAAGACTGCTGCACGTGTGCAAGTTACACGTCTGGAATATGCGGGAAGTCAGTTGATTAGAATAGAATCGCCTTAGGCAAATCCCAACAGATTGATTTATTTACAGAAGTGTGAAGCCATGTATTGCATAGTTCAATTTCGTATGTTGTTATTTATTTTAACATATGTGTTGTATATTGTTAACGTCTCATGCAATAATGACACTCTGAAGGCTGAAATAAATCCCAGTGCCGGAAAATGGTCCACAAGTTTAAATACAAGCAATACTAACGTTATGTTGGGTGAAGTTAAACATAGCGAAAATAAAACCAAACAAGTGTTTTTTGGGGAGGGAGGGTCAATGTCTCCAGCATTTACGGACAAAAATTATGATTCGAGTACATCAAAAACGTCTATTCAGAACGAAACATTTAATGAAAAGAATCTCCAATATGAAGTTCCATTTGGCCTCAACGATTCCAGTATATCATCAGATCATAAACCTCATATTGGGCGAAAAGGAGTTGATGCATCAAAAGAAACAAGCTTAGAAGAAACTTCTGTTGAGCGTAACAGCAATGAGCCTACAAAAACTATAGAATTAGGGCAGAAATCTGTTGCAACCAATGTGTCTAATCTGACTTCCTCTACTATCCGGCCCAATAATCTGACAAGTAACTTTACTATAAATTCAACTAATGCTAATGGCACGACAAGAGCTTCAACTTCATCACAAGGAAACTTAAACCAGAGTACATCAAGTTCAACTATGTTAACAAATTCTCCAGTTTCAAGAAATGGAATTCAAAACAGTACCTCAGAAAACACGTTAAATGTTTCTGAGTTGACCCCACCTAAACCGAAACCAGAATTCACTAGAGATGATAGTGATGTAGATGATAATTCCTATTCTTTAACAAATCCAGAAAATGATTATGTCATTCCTGTAGTTGCAACGATATTTGCTGCTCCCTTACTCATTGTGTTGGCTATGTTTTTATATAAGAGGAGTAAAGAATTTTGGGAACGTAGACATTACAGGCGAATGGACTTTCTGATTGATGGAATGTATAATGATTAACAGCAGCCAATGCTTACAATTATTGGATGTCATGTGTATTTCTTTGAGGTTTAGCCTCCAATTTCTTAGTCAAGCCAAGTAGTTACAATAATCATTTCTAAACAGTGTTTCCTTGTGATGCTTCATAGTTTATGCTTAATGACTAGGTATTCATTGATATAATTTTTACACTGTAATCTTCCAAGTTTTGTATTATATTTTTCTAATGATCCCCTTTATCTCAATGTATTAATATGTTAGTTAACTGCAAATCGATGTAGGGACTTGTGAGTACAAAAAGCGATGTTTAATGAGTTTACACCCTCAGTGGTAAAGCTATTGGGTTATTTTTAATATTTTGTACTGAATTCAAAATCAGTATGACAGTTTTTTTCAAGATATGAAAGTTCCAAGAGTGTAATAAAAATGTTATCAGAGTGTGCATTTATACTGTTGGTTTGAAGCATTAATATTAACAAAATGTTATTAAATAACAGGTTCTAAAAAGTAGCAATAATAATTATTTGATGGTATCTATAAGCCACGACTGGAGAGAGCAGTTTGAAATAGGAACTTTATCCTCAAAGTAGCACTGTAGAAGAGCATTTAAAAATTAGTGCATTTATATAAGTATCTTAGGTGCTATTTTAAGTTGAAGTTTTGAAAGGGAATACTAAATATGCTTCTATAAAATGTTATTGACAATTGTATTTCGTATGGGTTCCTGTTTTGATAGTCATTTGTTATCACTTTCTCTGTGTACCTTTTATTTTTAATTTTTTGTTATATTTGGAAAGCAGTATGTGTGAATTTGTATATAAAGGAAGAGTGAATAATGGGAGTTGAATGTGAATATTCTATTAAGTATATATGTATGGTCTTTTTAGTGGGATTCAGAACAAAAAGTATCAGAAATGAACTAAATTTGTGTACATCTTCCATATGTGCCTTAACTGTAGGTTGTTATATTGTTATCTACAGTATTTGTATTTATGAAGCAGTTTTTTAAAAATGTTATTTTGTATTATACATGCTTATTGTATTTTTTCATATTTCAATGGTATTTGACTTTATTACGTGTCTTGTCATAAAGAGACCACAAGCATTATCGTTCTTTTATATGTTATACAAATTGATGTCACTGAAAACATTGAAATGTGAAATTGTCAAGTATTTTAAATGCAATAGAATAATACTTTTGATGCATTCCGCCCATGTTGCTTGACACATTACTAGCCACAAATTGATGAACACATAAATGCAAAAAGGAATAGTGTACAGAGTTTTTAATTTGTTCTTTGTTCAATAAATTGTATCAGTATATATATATATATATATTGCTGAAAGGATGGTGGTGTCTCATAAACGGACCTGTACCCCTCCTCAATCCTAATCACGTTGCAGAGCAGTTGCAGGTCACAGCAACAAGGTACCTTGTCAGATTAATTACATATTGAAAATAAACATTTACAAACATTCAAAATCTATTTAACTAAAAAAAAGTATTGTAATTGACAAGTATAGTTTATTTTCATTCCAACTTGTTTAAGGTATTTCTAATTAGGCTTAAACAACATTGGTGTAATTTTGATCATGCAGCCATTGAGGTGTCAAAACTAATTGCATAGTTGATCCATGTGAACAGTGTTGTGAAACTGACCAGAATACAAAAATTAAGACTCGTGTATTTCCTGTTTAAAATAGATTTTTATTACATTTTTAACATAAAAACCTCATTTGTGAATTAAATCAGAAAATGCCATTGCTAGATATAAATATACATGTACATATTCTGCATTTACACGTTCTTTTATGCATAAGATGGGCTTCTTAGACATTTGCATTTCATAAATTCAGAAGAATAAAAATATTCAGACCATTAAATCAACAAACTTGTTTTTCAGTAGAAAAAGTGGGTTTTAACCAATTAATGTATACGTACTGCAGTGATGAATATAGCCTTCGCAGCATTAAAAACAGCAATTTTTCTGCAATATATTACAACAGTATATACATAGATATAGGAGAAAAATATATACATTTAAAATACAATTTACCTACATCTACACAATTATTTTATAGTGAAAGCTACAGTTATAGTGATTAAAAAAATAATGCATTGCATGCTTGCAAATATTTCCGTTTTGAAAATGAGAGATTAACTTTTTAAGTCGTTATAAACTGAAGTAGGCATTGAAACATTTAATATTCATAGTTTAACAATAATATATAATATTAAAATTAAACAGCTTAAAGGACACTAGTAACATTAATTTCACATTCATTATTTTTTAGAAATAATAAATTGTGGAAAGACACTTGCAAATATTTATAGAAAAGCATCAAGAAAGAAAGTTTTGATTGTTTCTTCAATTAACATAAACACTTCAAAAGTTTATGAACAATAATATCAAAACCTCCAATACTATACTTGTAGAGCAACTTCTATTACTACTTTTAATAAATAAACTGATTTTCAAATTACTTATACATATGATTGATTATGATACAATACCTGATTCATGAAGCAAAATAATACTACTATATGACAATTTCAATTTAGTTTTATGAATGTCATTCTATCATTAAATTATTTAAAACATTCACTATTTAATATTGAATTTTTGCCTGTAGTTACATAACAACAACTCGCTTATAAATATTCCTGCATAAGATTCTTTTGTGTCTTTTATAAATGAAAGAATTAACCTGATCAAATGTTGCATACTTTGCTGACTACAGCTGTCAATTGTAATATTTGAAGAATTTCCAAGTTTGAGCCACTAGAAAAACTGCAAGAAAATAATTGTTTTCCATTCATTTAATCATATGAAAAAATATTTTTTGTAATAATTACTAAAAACAACATTGAAAGAAAAAATCAATTTTTTCTACTTTTAAGAAGTGCTAATACCCAGTCTTTTGTTTCCTCGTGAATTCTTGTACATACAAACAAATCACATTTTCATTTATTTGCAGACAATATTGTATTTTTTTTTTTTTAATTCATCAAACCAATGAAAAGAATAGAAAAAAAGTGTAAAAAATAATTTTTCCAGTTTGAGAAAATAAAGACCTTGTTTGCTACTCATTTTTTCTGTACTTAAAACAAATAATCAATTTTTTCTATAGTTATTGAAAACTATTAGCTAGACCAACTAAATATTTTATCACCGCATTACATTTTGCAAATTTCATATTCACGAAACAATTACAACTAATGTGGTTCACATTGTTTGCCAAAGTACTGATTTTTTTTAAATTTATTTATTTATTTTATATAAATGAATCACAAGTTTCATTTCAATTTCTTTTAAAGCATTTGTATAGACTGTACTACTATGGACATAAAAATATACTGTTTTTGTTAAGAGGTTAAAAATGATGCTCCACTGCAAACTATATACAAATATGCAGGATACTGAAAAACTAAACTGCCAGCTGTGTGATCTGGGCTGTCCGGGTGACGCCGCGTCGACGGCTGAGTTGCCGACATTTCGACCATCCTGTCGTGGTATGGCCTGCCCTGATGAAGACCACGACAGGATGGTCGAAACGTTGGCAACTCAGCCTTCAACACGGCATCACCTGGACAACCCAGATCACCCACATGACTCTGGCCACGGAAGCCTATGACTTCATATACTGCCAGCTTTTGAGTTATGAGTGGGGACAAGTATAGTTTTTGGTACAGAGGTAAATAAATTTAAAATATGACTTTCACATGGATATAAAAATGTTCTTAGCACAACCCCAAAAATATCATAAACCCAGAAATCAATTAAGGATAATGCATTCCAGTAAAGATAAGCTAATTGTGTTTGGCTTGAAAAATTCAATTTCACGTTTATAAATGTTGAATTTAGCGAATAGTTTGATCATAAAGTATATTTTGATTTCAGTAAAACAGATTTACAGAAAATATAAAAGAAAATAATTGTTTTGAGTTTAATTAAAAATCAGTTAATTTTTAGGAGCAACAAAATTATTTATTAAATTTGAGTCTAATGTTCAAATCTATGTTAACAAAATAACTGCTTACTTTTCATTAGAGGCCATATGAGGGTATCTACAGCAATTACTTTCTTCATACATTTACTTTCCAGGCCTGTTTATTACTTAAAACTTTAGTATAGTTTTTCAGTCCATGCATATATATTTATAAATATATTTGCATTTATGGATTTTAGTTGTAAAGTTTACTGCAATTTTGTTCTCATTCAATATTTATGGAGATCAAACAATTGTTATTAGTAGTTTGACTTTGTTGTGTACAAGCTTGGACCCCATAACACATGTGGGACGTAACCACATAGTTCAGAGCTCAGAGGTTGTGAGCGTTTATAGTTCCAAACAAATTGGGAAAACAATGAGAAAGTTTGCACCTCACCAAATTACAAATTATACAAGATGTACACAGCATTATATGTATAAAAAAAAATTAATAACTCTGCAGTTGAGAAGACTAATCCCATGTTATAATGCATTACAAACAATATTGTATTCTTAACTTTTCTTCTTTAAAAATCAAGCTCCAATGAGAATTTATAAAAATTAAAAAAATACATTAATTCAATATATTCAGCGCAAACATAAGAAAATCTGGAAGTACTTCATCAGTCAATCATGACTGCACCAAGTAAAAAAATTGAACAATACATCAAGTTTTCAAATTTGTTTATTTTAAAATTCCCATTTGTTTAAATGTTTCTCAACAAAGTATGTAGTACATTAAGCTTAGTCACCAGAAATGAAAAAGGAAAATAGTTTGACGAAATATTTGTTATTGTTTGATTTCATTTCAAAATAACTTTCTACATCCACTTGCAGAGTAAATGAAATTATAAATTTCCTTATAAAGCATGTTGATGCAAAAAGAAATGTTTCTTAAGAAAATAAATTTCTAACATTATGCATGTTGATGCAAAAAGAAATGTTTCTTAAGAAAATAAATTTCTAACATTATGATGGTCTACTGATACATAAATTCATGTTAATTACAATTCAGTCATGAAAACATAAAAAATTAAAATCAACTCTTGAAGATAAGCATTTACCTACAAAGTCAAGTGTCAATGAGCATAACTATTTTGTTTTGCAGCTCATCTGATCAGGAAATGCTTCTCTCGGTGGGATAAGGCTTAGCATCATGACATGACGAGCATAAGCTTGAGTGTTTCTGAAGACTGTATCTGTTCCATGTAAGCGATCAAGAACTCCCAAAACTCCAAAACATTGATTAAATCTAAGGACCAAAAATTATTTACATAAATAAAAGAAGGCCAGACAACAATACGTTCATTTTTATGGTAAATTAGATATTTTCAACTTACTTGAGATGATGAAAGTCATGCGCTTCTGGAGAAGGGAAAAAGGGTAAGTGGTAGCCAGAATGGGCATTTAGTGTAGATAGGATTGCCAAAGAAAACCAAAGATATGCAGTTGCTACATGAGATCCCATCAATAGCACACCAAGTAGTGGAGGGAGTAAATTGGAAAATATATGTTCAATAGGATGGCAATAAATAGCAGTGACAGCGATAGGGGCAGTCCATTCATGATGCCTCTTGTGAATAAAGCGATACAGGTAGCGGCTATGGAGCAATCTGTTAAATACACAAAGGGAAAAAATTTTATTAATACTTTAATTACTAATAAGTGCTATAAATAATAGTATATTTGCATATAAATTCACATGAATTCAATCATTATCTTTTATTGTCAAGTTACGTAATCATCAGATTGTCAAGACTTCTACTGAAGTTGTAATATAAACCACTAGTTAAACATAATTGAACATTAACAAATCAGAGGAAATCAATAAGAAAAATTTGTTACGTATTTAAAAATCACAAGAAATAAGGAATTATTCATTGAAGTAGGTAAATACACATTTTTTCACTTCATTTTAATTTGAGCTTCATTTAGTTAAAGGAGGTTTTGGGGTGAGATTGTCCAAGAAAATATTTGTCTATGTGTACCAAGTTAGTGGCATCCCCTTCCCCACAGAAGGCAAAAGAATTAGAAACTTGGAAATTTTAAATGCTTAAATTTACAATTTTATAACTTTTATTAAACAATTAAAATTTGACATCAAAATAGAGGGGTTTTTTGCCTAATTTTATGAAGACATAGTTGATTGACCAAGTGTTGATGACATACATAGATGATTATATTCAGCAAAACAAGCCTTTTATTCAAAAAAGAGAAACATTGTTCCAACACACTCATTCTGGGTCTCGTAGGATTATATTTCACTTCCTGCTAAGTAATCTCTCTAAGTGAACATTTACCTATGAGAATAATAAAATCCAATTTCCTCCATTAAAATAAGAACTGCCATTTCTGCCAGCACCCAATGGAAAGTAGGTAGTTCTCGTAGGGGAGGAAACCCACGCCACTGCATCAGCTTATAACTTAGAGAGGAGGCAGGTAATCCTACTACTAATTGATTAACAAGGACCCACATGATCACCTGTAATCAGAAATGTGTATTAGATTAAGACAAGTCTTGATAAAACAATGCATTTTGATAACAAATCTTACTTTCAAAAGCTTTTTTGTTTCAACAGGTTCATTTGTTCCAGGTTGAATTTTATATCGCCGTAAAGCTGCTGGTTTATTAGTTATATCTAATATTGTGTAAATGCCTCCAAACAGCCAATATACTACAAATGTCAATAGCATTGTACCTGCACAAGAGATCAATAAATTTATTTATTTAAAACACCAAACATGTAAATAAGCAACTTAATTTTTTTTTCTCTTTTTAATTTCGAAGTAAAATTACAAAAGTGAACTATGCCATCAAATTAAGAAATTTTTATAAACAAGAAATGTTTTTCATAATATTTTTTTTTGAATAATTAACCATGAACTTACCATAAACCCAAAAGTTATATGGATCTTCACCAAAAATATCAAGAACTTTGTCCCATTGGGATTGCCAAAAGTCTCCTGATGCTCCCCAAAATCTTTGCAGATGCCTAAAATGTTAAATAAGAACAAAAAACAAATTAAAATTGTTAATAGTTTGATGCTTTAATGTCACATATGGTGAAATAATTCATAATGAACTTCCAAATACTACATCTTACACTTTTGGACAAATAATTTACTAATCGCATTTCCTTGGATTGTTTATTCAAGATGATCTAAAATGGAACTCCCCAATCACAGATCTAAACAACAAGCTTGATTATTCAAGATGATCTAAAGTGGAACTCCCAAACCACAGATCTAAACAACAAGCTTATCAAGTCATGTTATGCCATATACATCCTGAAGGCAAATTCTAACTTAGATACACTGTGAATGGTGAACTTTGCAAATGTTCATTCACACCCAATATGGAATAATATTCTGAGGAAATTCCCCAGAAAGTATTCACACTTTCATCATCCAAAAACGAATATTGAGAACAATGGCAAACACTCACAAACATGAGTCCTGCAAACCACTGGTCAAAAAATTACAAATACTACCACTCCCATGCATGTATGTGTACATATTTGAAATATTAATCTTCACTAGGAAGACACTTATGGGAAACAAGGATTCTGTTACTCTGAATACAGTTCATACTATGATATTAGACAAAAAAGAAAATTGCATGTTCCACATAGTGAAACTTCACTCTTTCAAAAAAGTACCCTTATAGAAGGCATTACACTATATAATAAACTTCCTAGCAAGTTTAAAAGCTTAAACTCGTTACACACATTCAAAAATAAACTGAAAGCTTTCCTGTTAAACCACACATTCTACAGTACAAAAGAATATATGCATCAATATAAACTAGTATTAATAATTTTTGCCTTTTCTGTTGCATGTTTTGTAACCCCCCTAAACTGGTTGTTGGATATAAAGGACAGACCCCGCCTAGGCACAAGTCTATGAAGAATTTATTTTGTATTATTATTGATTTTTAACTTGTCTTCTTACACTACCATTATAAAATTAATATTAATTTATATTATAGCTTTCTATGATATTGTATTTAATATGAGAAATGAATTTTAAATTTAATTTATGTCTTGTATTTAATTTTTAGAAATATCTGTATTGTGTATTGTATGATTATATACATATCCTGACTTGATATTCATGGCGTATGCTGTATTTATGTGACAAATTATTATTAATATTATTATTATTAATATTATTATTATTATTATTATTATTATTATTATTATTATTATTATTATTATTAAAATTTATTTACTATAACCCATTACACGCTTGTAATAAGACTATTTACATATTTACAAAATGCAATATTTCTTCTTGAAAAAACTGTTAGGTTTAATTTCAGTATTACCGAGTCTTGCAAAGATATTTGTTTAAATCAATCTTGAGTTTTAACTCGTATCTGTTCCACTTGAGCACATTCATAACATGAAAACAATACAAATTAAAATTTATTAGTAAACTTTGTCTTTTTATTGATGTTTTCTACAATGCTTTTTTGTTTATAAATGTTAATATTCATGAATAGATCATTCTTCTCAGTATATCACTAATACCATTGAAGGTCTTCTCACATAACTTTTTACACATCTGAAAGGATCTCAAAATTTAGTACTACTGTTCCTCCACAAAACAGAAATTCTGCCTCAAATCTCACAAATTCAATTTAATATTTCATTGTTTTCAACAACAATAAATTGTAACCTTCAAACTTAAACTGTCCTGAATTAATGAGAGGTACTGATAATAATTACTATACCATGTTAATGTATTCCTGAAGGCTGCAAATCCAATAAGAACTGTACTTATTACAAAAAGAACACTTCTAAGAGATGAAAGTAGTGTAGGTTGCTGATTTGTTGCTGCTGTGGTTACTTTCTTGTCTTCCAAACTTAAGGATGGCTGAAAATCAGCCATAGTGGAATCTGAAAATTAAACAAGGAATTAAAATTTTGCCATTACATTACCACTATGCACCACCTTATCAACATCACAGGGAAAAGATAATGTAAAGTATTTTTGTTTTTAGAGGCAAAACATAAACAACCACTCAATAGAAATAAAAATAAGAAGAAAGGAAGGCAAAAAAATTAATCAACACTACAAAATTGTCTAACAGAATAGAAAGACAGAAGTTAAAACACACTTTGATATGTAATTCAGAGAGTGATTCTTCAGTAACATTTGTTTTGCTGTACATTTTATATCCTTTAAATAATTATCTTTTGAATTGGTATTATTTGCATTTTAGTATGTAACCTGTGTGATAAATTTATTTTTCAGAATTATTCATATTTCACAGGGCATGCCCTGTTAATAAATAGGTAAATAAATAAACAGTTCACAATAATATTTAAATTTTCAATTGCAATGGTAGCAAATACTTTCCTAATTGTCCTATTACAATGGTAGCAAATACTTTCATAGCACATTTATTAAAACTTACATTTATTGTAGGCACAAAAATGTACACATTACATAAGATTTTCAACAAAATATTTAAGACTAATTTCAACTCTCTAAAACTCACTTTAAGATTGGCATACAAAAGGAACAAAAATAATTGAAGATGATAATAAAAGGTAAAGGAAATTATATCTGGTGAGAATTAACAAAATTGTAAGAAAAAAATGGTTGATAAATTAATATTGTTTTGGGAAAGATAATTCAAAGTTGTAATTGGCTGAACAAAACAAATTGAAATGGTATTGCCAAATTACAATTTTTGATTTTTAAAAACTTGTTTACCATTCCACTAGATATTAATCATAACAGTCTGTCCCCCAGTTCTTTGATCAAATGTACACCTTTAAGAAAGTCACACACAAATATTTTTGAAGGTATAGTTACTAGTTTGTTAGAGCTTAATTCTTAACACAACTCCCATTTAAAAAAAATTCAGTATGCATAAGTTTGAAACAATGTTGGGTAAAACTCTGTTTTAAAAGACTCTTCCTGCAATAAATACACAAAATGTTAAAAGTTGTCATCCAACTAGTGCTGCGAATATAATCTACAAAAATATGTCCATAATTGGTATCAATGACAAACAAAAATATGTAATATTACCTTCTTATCTTTTTGAAAACATTCGCATCCTCTCATTCATTTTTCAAACGTGGCTCTTTTCGTCACAAGTACAAGGTCAGTCATTGACCTTCTACACAAAACATTGTAACGAAAATAAATATTGGCGCAAAATTCAAACGTTTCCAACAATCATTTGAACTTTTATCTTTAATATTACAACAAATTACACCCTATCAGATGTTTCTTTGTTTTAAAGAAAAATAGTTCTAAAAAGTTGAATTTCGTAACTATTTCATCGAGGCCTAAAACGTCAAATGGTTATTGTGACAGATCCACTGAGATTTGATGACTGAGAGTAATGACATGAGCAAAGAATTGTACGTACTTTTCAAACGATTTTTCTTTTTCCTGTTGGAAGACATTTTACGGAAACCCATAGCTTAAAATTGAGCGAACTCTTCGTTCCGAAGCACACAAGCAATCTGTACTTCGTTCAACGTAGCGTAAGCGCAGCAGCTCGCGCAGCGGAAAGACGGACGCATGGAAGGTGGGGAGGGGGGAGGGACGCACAAAGACGCGAAAAGTTTTCTTGAACGTCATTCACACTTCAGACTAATCAAGGGTCGCTGTGCGATATGGAATACCAAAATCGTAAGATTAAGGTCATTACTTTCACTCAGCAACAATGCACTTGGTATTACACCCACCACCGGTCGTATTCCAGCAGTCGTATCATATTCTTCCATCTTTTTTATCTTCTTTGTTTAGAGGAAAGCCTCAATCTTTGTTTTCACCGAAATGGAAGGCGAAGAAAGAAAACCTGATACAACTTATACCATTAGTACGCCTGTTGCCGTGCATATTGTGTTCTCGCGACAGGAAAGAGGTACATTGAAGTGTCAATAGTAAGAGTAATTATAATCAGCATTTTGAAGTCTTTTAAATTATGCACATTCGCAGGGTTTCGGAGTTTAGTGAGACATAGTATGTTTCACTAGAAATCGCGTACCGTATCAGTATGAACATAGAAATCCACTGTTGAATTGTCGCATGCGTGCGTTGTGTTATGACAATCTCTTTTGAGGGAAAACCGGTTACAGGTTGTTTCTGTACGTGAAACCTGTGCTATAGAAGAGAAATGAGGTAGTCACATTCTCGCAAGCTCTCTCACAAACACTCACGCGCGCACACACACTCTCAGCATACATTGCACGACACCCATGCGCAAACAAATCTCTCCCTCCCTCTCTCTCTCTCTCTCTCTCTCTCTCTCTCTCTCTCTCTCTCTCTCTCTCTCTCTCTCTCTCTCTCACACACACACACACACACACATTGTGTATCCCATACACCCCGCGACGCTGAGAAGCAGTAAACTGCACGCAAGGTGGAGAGTGCTAGAAGACACCCAAAACAGCGCGTAATTCGTAATAAATAAGTGTGTACTTTACAAACAAAATATACACCAGGGCCTTTGACGCTGTCTTGTCCTCGCCCCTCGCGAAATGCCTCCTGGCTCACAAGGAGGCAACGCAGTTACGGAAAGGAAGGCGGGTAGGAAGAAATCACACAAACTGATTGATTGATTCACTGATTAGTGATTTCAGGCGTGTCAACTGCCAAGGTCAGTAAGTGCAGTGCATGCTTGGATCGCGGGATGTGGCGAACCATAGGACTTCCCGCTCAGAAACACTGCAGTGACAGCAGTTGATGCTCTGAGTCACGCAAGCGGAACTGAACGGCGTAACAGGGTCTTGGGAAGATCTCGCAATAGTTACTAACGTCATTAGATCGAGAGCAAATTGACACTTTCGATATTTGTGATATTGACCGTATGTCGTTAAATACTTTACCTAGTCGTAATACACTTTGACCGAGCGAAGTGGTTCAGGACGCAGCGCTGACTTCGCATTCAGGAGGCCCAGGTTCAATCTGATTGAGGTTTTTCGTGGTTTCCCTCGGTCAATCAGGCGAATGCCGGAATGGTTCTACTGAAAGGCCACGACCGCAAAACCGGCGTAGCTAGACGAACGTGAAATCATGAAAGTTACGTAAATGCGAGACATGGCGGGCTGCTGGTAGGGTGACCGACTGGGAATCCCGACTGGGGATCTAACGGCGCCGAGGCCAACGGCCCTTACGGGACACACTGGCTAATACAAATTACTATCCTTTCTTTGAACAGGAACACCAACATACTACATTTTGCAACCACTCACTTGTTTCGACCGTTCGTATTTGACAGAGGACTGCTAAAATCCTTAACGATCTTTGTCTGTTACCAGTGTGTCATCGTCCCTCCACAGCTCTTCTCCACTCTCCTCTATGGTCCCCAAGAGTAACGTTAAGTCGATATCACATTTTATTACGAATAATAATAATAATAATAATAATAATAATAATAATAATAATAATAATAATAATAATAATAACAACATCTGAGAACTACGCAGAAAGTTGCTTTACTTGGTACAGCGAACATTGTCAGGAAATTTTTGAGGCTTGATTGAGGGATAAATAACCAGAGAAGATAATGCATCACTAGAAGATTGCGAAATAGATTGCAAGATTGAGAGAAAAAAATTGAGAATAATTGTGAAGTGCTTGATCTGTAGATCTGTCTTCTTTGTACCTCCATAAATATTGTACAGACAAATTTTGTCATGGGCAGTAGCCCCGACATCTTTTGTATTAAAAAAGGATAAATAAAAACAACAATGATGATAATAATAATAACAATAATAATAATAAAAGCATCACACTTCCTGTCAATAGATCTGGAGAAAGCGATGTGTGATATTTTCTTTCATTTAAATAGAGGCGGTTTTCAGTGGCGAATACTCAGGGTTAGCGAGGCTCAATGCGAAGCCCCCAAACAGCAAAAGAAAAACCTAATTAATAAATCACACAATTTCTTTTTAAGCTGCATTAATTTATAATATTTATTATAATTATAGATTTAAGCAAACACAGTAAGTCTCTCTTTCATAATTTTACATCCAGAACGAGATAGGCCAGAGATCCAAAGTTTCATCATGTTTGAAATGTTGGATGAGGTTGGTAAATCAATTAAGGAATTATTTATAATTTTCCGTAGAGGGTGATCAGTTCGTATAGGTTTATTCATTAGTTAAAGTGATGTAAATATTATGTTTATTTATTCAATTTACAACAGTAATTTTAGCTATGTACTACACCGCAAACATTTAATACCGCATAGCATTTAATAGAGTTAGACGCATTTGTAGGAGCAGCCGCTGGAAGTAATAAAAAGTCTCTTAAGTATAGCCAAAATAACCAAAACAATTAATTACTTCATATTCTTACCCCAAAAGAGAAAATTATTTACATACAAATAATTTCATCTAGCCGGGGAAGACAAAGAACGAGATGGTCTGACGGAACCCATTCAGGAAAGGGGTTGATGTGTGGTCTCATCACGGTCACACGAGACAGAAAATTTTGAAATGCAAAATAGAGAACATTTCGCACTATTTGTGTAATGTCAAATCATTTTTGTGAATTTTTCCGTTTCGGGCGTTGCTTGTGTTTGGAAAGAATATTGTTCATATTATTAATATTTGTTGTTTTGCTAATCGATTGAGATTGCTACTGCTCATGTAATAATACTATTAGTGGATCTTCACATGCTGGTATATGTGTGTAAGGTATTATTTGCTTGATACCATATTCATGATTTTTTATTGTGTCTCGATCTATGTTCTACCTATTAGTTTTGATTTACGTATTCCTCATTGTGGCCCTCAAGGGATGTACTTAGTCTAAAAATAAAATAAATAAACGCAACGCCAGGCCCCAGCGGGGTCGTCGCTTGGAGCGGTGGGCTCGGGGCGCCCGCGCCGTCAACACGGTTGGCAAAAAATCTTTTCGATGCTCCATGGAAAGTACCCTCAAAAATCGAAATATTCATTTCAAACTCACAAAGCCTCGAGTTCATTCAGATCGATTGGAAATATCAATTTAAAAAAATTAATTAAAAAATCCACTAAATGGTTTAGACGCTGGAGCTAACCACAGACGGACACACAGACGCTTTACCGTCAATCAATTTTTCGGTATCGAGGACCCACAAAACAACCACACGCTGGAGGATCTTTTTCCTAAATTAAGCGATTAGATTTGTCAACTTTTTCTTTTTTAGGACCCGGCAATAAGAGTTTTTTCTGCCGAAAATTCGCTGTTTTCCGGCGCACGATTACATACATTTATCTTCTTACGAAGTAAGGGTGAAAAAGTAAAAATATTCTTTTTCTCACAATTCTTTTTGCTTTCTTGCCTATATACTAACGTAGAAAAGTCTGTATTTTAATGCTACAACGAAAAGTATGTAGTATGCTGTAACCTATTGAGGATTTCTGATATTGAAAAAATCTTTCTCCTATATGTTTATTTCTTCTATATTATTTCTCCTATCTGGGTCTTTGATACAGAAAAAACGGTTTACGGCAAAACGTCTCGGTCTATCCGTCCGTCTATGGATAACAATCGCGCCTAAACCGTTCATTTGATTTTCTCGAAAATTGATATTCTCCAAACGATCCGGACGAACTCAGGGACCTGCGAATTTGAAAAGGATATTTCGTTTTTTGGGGATACTTTACATTGAAGCCTCGTCGTCATTTTCAATAATTTCCCAAAAAACTCAAAACTGAATTTTTGAAAACTGCAAAAGTTTAATTTTTCGGCATCTTTCAACAGCTATAATATTTAAGAAAAATATTTTTTGTTAATGAAATATACACGAAAAAAGAACTGCTGCATGATGCATGATAATATAGGCCCAACAAGGTTCACGGTCACAGTTTCGTGACAGATTGTTGGAACGAAAAGTTGCTTCGTGAAGGGTGCCTTGTTGCACACCACTGAATGCAGATTGTTTTAAGTGCACGGCTAGGAGTTGCCGAACCCAAGTAACCTTTATGGAGGAGGCGTAAGCAAGCACCACATGGGAGGATCCATCCTACCGTCATGGGTATCCGGACGATACTGATAGGAGGGGTAGGCCTGTGAAGTCGGCGGGTGTGTATTACCAACAACGGACAAGAGTGTGAAGGGAGTTCTCCCCTACATCAAACTATATATTAAAAATACGGTTAAGAAACAGTGGAATGAAAAATGGCTGACTACCTTCTCCAAACTTCACCTCGTAAGGAAATCCGTTATTGAACCCGCCCTCCCGAAGCTCCAACTCACTAGATTCCAACAAGTCCAAATTACCAGACTAAAATTGGCCACTTTAATCTCTCCCACATTCACCTAATAACAAAAGCCGACCCATTACCCTGTCCTAAATGTGGATCCCTAGTATCTACATCGCGTATTATTCTGGAGTAGCCCTGAACTAGCCCATATAAGACATTCCTTAAATTTAAAAGACTATATATAATTCCTTCTCCTCCCCAGAAGAATGTATAAAAGTCTTACAACTTTTAAAAACATCAAAAATTGATACCTTAATATAAAGACCATCCTTTACCTATTTCTCATATACAATAATCCTTCAAACATGTTAATATCAAAATTTGATAACTTGATAACAAAAGATGAGACTGTATAATGGCATAACTGTAAAAAATTAATATTCTTGTGTAAATTATAAATTGATTCTCGTGGTCGCTTATAATTGAAAAGCGACCTTAAATAAATAAACTAAAAAAAATGCCATGCGCTTGGATTCCAGAGTACAATCTGCAGCGGTAATTTTAAAAAAAAATTGAAAAATGTGAAGTAATAAGAAAGATATTGAGAGCCGGAGTGAAAGCTGGGTGGAGGGGGGCGTGTCGCCAAATACTCAGGTATCTAAATGCCGGGCCATTTAAAACAGGCTCCCGTGACGTCATAAAGTTGAATAAACGTATCAAACTTTTTTCTTAAAGAGGAAGAATTTTAGTTTTTTGGGAACAAAAACCCAAAAATAGACATTTCCACCGATTTCCATCAAAGCTCCGTCACGTCGCCCCTTCAAGATGGAGGCTTTTCACGCTCTCACATTTCCTGGCGTAGAGAAGAATTGAAATCGGCAGCCAATTCTCTCCAAAATACGAGTATACATAATTAGTACGCACCCAATAGTTATGGCTGATGTCGCGGACCCTGGAATTTGAAACAGATATTTTAATTTTGGAAGGTATTTTACATAACACCCCTCGGATATTCTCAAAATTAAAAAAAAAAAAAAAAAACTCCAGCTATTTTGATTAATTTTTGTTGTTTAATTGTGCAAAGGACGTTTAAGAGAACGGAGCAGATCTCATTTTCGTTTAAATCACCGATTTTTCGAAACTTACACAAAAATAATGAATGAATGAATAAAATAAATCTACAAATTGAAGATAAAGATTTTTGCCTCAGACAAAGTTTGTCGTAAAAAATTAGCACTTTAAAAAAGTCATGTACAATTTTTCGAAACGAGTCGTTTTTGCGTAATTTGGGCTTGAAATTTACGATTTTTTTCTGAAAACCGCTCCAATTTTTTTCTTTTAAATTTCTCCACATATGTAATAAGGGACGGTAAAAAATATGGCGCCATTTTCGGGAAGCGTCCGGTCCTACCAAACGATAACATTGTAATATTGCGAGAAAGTATGTGCTGTTTAGCATCATTACAGTACTGACAGCGTATAACCTACTCCGACAGTTGTCTCGCCACAAGCTGTGGCACATCATGTGGCTTGCTCGGAACCAATCGGATTGCGAGGATTTGCTGACTTTCTTACAGCCAGGTTAAGCCAACGCCACCTAGATACTAGATGGTGTTGGTTAAACGTTGCCGCTCATCTGACTCATACGAAGTCGCGGAGGCGATAGTTATGAATAGAGACCGGAAACATAAGAAGTATGAAACGTGAAAATATGTACATAAATGTGTAATAAAAACGGTAAGAGTATGTAATAAATACGTAAAATCGCATGTAATATGTAATATTAAAATACACAAACTATAAAACACATTTACATAATACGAAATTTCTCGTACATTTGTAAAAACAATTCCTAATAAGCTTAAAAATAAGGCAAAGTTTTAAAAATCATTCGAAGAGCACAAGTTTGTTTACAGTTTGCACCATACAAATTCCCTGTGGTAAAAGTTGCACCTATTGCTATGCAGGGCCGAAGTTCAAGGAGCAAGACTAGGCGTACAAGGAACAAGGCCGGCGACATCTACGACCAGCAATCAAGCACTGCAGCGTGCAGCACTCTCATCGAAGTGTTCCATTTCGGCGATCGCCACGTTAAAGATCTCAAAAGAGATTCTGTTCACACCTGCAAGTGGAAATGATGAGTCGCTCACGCGCACTTAGATAACGGCATGAGGCGCGCCGCGGTTGCAGAAGCGGAGAACAGCCGACCACGTCTCACGTAGCGGAGCAAGAGCAGACAGTAAAGTATGAAACATTTTCATAGAAAATGCGTAAGAAAATTGATAGAATAAAAAATATTTTTTGAAAATAGAAAAATATGTAATATAGTTAATATAGTCCTAGTACTAAATACGTAAAAATATGTAATGAAAAGGTTTGGTATTGTGTTAGGACGGCGACGTATCGCCAAGACTACAATTTTGAGAACAAAGTAGAAAGACAAAAAATACGTAATTATATCTATGCTCTGTTGGCCGTTAAACCCAGCAGCTACCACTGGGATAGGAATGTTGTCTTTGTGCACTCTGGTAACACTGATTAACGAAGGGCACTTTTCTTTGACATCCTCGAAGATTTCCTGTACTGATAAAGATTGATGAATATTTTTAAAAACTATGGAGAATTGTTATTTGCGGTGTCTTTATTGATGTGAAAAATTCTTTTAGTACTTAATAAATATTTAATTGCTTCTCTGAAGTCGGTTATTGTTTTGAACATTATCTTTATTCGGTTATTTATTATAGTGGAGGTGAATTGATTAGAAATATTGTTTTTGATTTCTCTATTAAACTCTAATAAGGTTTTTATGTTATTCACATAAATTGATGGAATCTTGACATTTTCATCTTAGCTTGGGGTAATGTTTATATAATTAACCCTGGAATCATGTTCTATTAGATTTTCTAAGAGCCCATATCTATTATCCACTGGCACTGAATATACACTTCTAGCACTGTTGATTGATTTTTTAGGGGGATTTTCATTTTCATCTGAGTCATTAAATGTTCTCTTTCCGCTATATGTTGAACTGTCCACGATATCTTGGTTTTCACTAACTGCTTTTGTTACGCCATGGGCTGCATCGCTGGCAGTTTGCTGAGAACTGTCCTTAGTAGAGTCGCTTGTCGTTAGTTCCTGAATTTCCGGAATTGGAATTTTCTGGACTCCCGCATGGGTGTTGGCGGGTGCGGCGGGTGTTGATTGAGAATAGCATATTGAAGACCAATTGTGTAGCACCGATTTGATGTTCACCACGGGATGGCGGTGTCGTGATGCATGAGGTGTTCATGGCGCAGTCGGGATTATACAGAGCGGCCATGGCCCCGGCTATGCTTTACCTTAGGCCAGGGTCGCTGGGTACTAAATCACTTTCAATTGTTTATGAATTTAGTACTGTAATTGGTAGCACTAATAATTGACAGTCCAATTGATGATAGTAAATTCCGATAAGCCCATTACAAAAATTATACGCATAAAAAATTAAATACAGGGAGAAAATTTTAATTGAAATGTAGGGGAAAAATCAATCTCGAGATTTTGGGTGTCCCCACCAAACGATATTTTTCAGATGTCCCTGATATGATGCTTATCTGTCCAACCCTCAGTGAACATTACTACTTCCTGAAACGATCGCTATTAGCGAAAACGGGTAAAAAACGAATAAATTGTTGACTGTTTCGAATCCATTACATTTTAATAATACATTTGTACAATCACACACCCAAGGAAAAAGACATAATCTACTAAGATCCCGAGAAAGCCCTTCTTAAAATCATGATTTGAAGATTTACAAAACGGAATCCCTGATTCTTTCGTCACAAAGGCGATCGCATATGCCAAGTCATTGGCATAGGCTGACGTTTCAAAGGCTGTTTACTTCGAGGTATAACATCCGGAAACTGTCAACTCTTGAGGAGTTGGGTTGCGACGTCGACAACAAAATATCGATCTTCAAAATAAAAATATTGATGTCAGTAATTCATGGCCCCCAAATCATCGATGATTTTACAAGTCATTTAGTAACCTCTAATATTTACGTTCACGTGGCGAAGAATTTAATTTGAGAGTAGCCGTGTTCATTAATATATAATTAAGATAAAAACAATTTTGTTTTTTAATAGGCGTTTCAGAGGAAAGGACTACACATTTGAAATTTGGCGCTTCGGAGATTTTCTCAAAAAGCCGCGCGAATTTCTTCTCTGTTTACCAAATAATCATTTCTTTCGTACAAAGTTCCTTGACGTAGATTGTCAGCTGCTTCTACTTAGGAGCGTCACCGAATGATCGCATCAGCTCCTGGGCAGCTCCTCGTTTCGAAACATGTGGAGCATTGTCAAGGGTTCTGAGAATCTAACGATTTCCAACGAGCTCGCATTTTCATCAGAGGCGAGATGCAGAAAGCTTAGTAAAAACGTTTTGAACGCCTTCAAGTTTCGATTCAGGGTGTGCCAGACACTGGATGCAGCTGTAACAAGTAAAAACGACGAAATTCGTAAAGAAAGGTTTAATTTCGTTTGGACAGAGGTAACTGTGACAATTTCTTCAATACTCGTTAATTCTTTCTCCAAGTAACAATCTTTGTCAATCTCTTTTCTCTCTCATCTCTTTTCCAGAACACTCTTGTCTGACAAAAAATTACTGATAGAAGAGGCGATGTTTCGTTCCAGCTTCTACTAATTACTCTCCCAACTTTTTCTTCGAGTATTTCGCCGCCGCAACAACACGGATGCCGGAAGAAAGGGGAGGCCTTACGTCTAGCACACGTCTCAGCCCCCTCTCCATGAAAGGCGACGAAGAGCTTAGGAAGTACCAGGACATCGAGGTCAACTCTCGAGGGAGAGATAGTCTGTTCGATTAAGATAATTTAAAACAGTAAAACATTTAAAACTTCGTTCGAACGCATGAACTGACAGTCTGTATCATTAGTTCTAATTCGTATTTTAATTGTTACAAAATTGTGATTATAGATCTTTTATATAATCAAACAAAATATCGAAATCGTAAAAGCATCGAGCACAAAACATCAGCGTTAAAAATAATAGGCCTGAATCAATCGATATTTACAGCATCGATGTCGTATTCCTGTGGATGGCACATTCACATAATCAGCAGTGGACCTGGGGGCGAATAACACGCATCCTCGCTTGCGTCACATTTGCGGCAGAGTTGTCTTCACTTTCATTCTGTTTTAAGTTTGCTGTGTTCATGGTATTCATGAAAGTTTTGTTTACCTTACTGTGCACTGGTGAAATTACTTTACCCGAAAAGATTCTACCACATGCACAAATAATATTTATACCCTGCAAAATTGCATATCCAAATCTTACGGAAAGAATTAACTTTCTACCTCCTTCACAAATTCTTCTTTACTTTTTTGAGAAAATGGTCACCAGACACAGACCTTCCACTGCATATTACTTTAGAAAGACAAAAAAATATTTTTGCTTTGGAATAGCAACTGCGAAACACCTGCGATAGGGCCGCCGATGAAGCATAATACGCTGAATGAATATTTCAAAAGGGAGCGTTTCGCAAGAACAAGAAAACTAGCTTGCTCTGCTAGTTTGCTCAGCAGCTGTTCATCGCCTAGTACACTAAAGCTGCAGCGCTGAAGCTATCGCGGAAGAAGTTTCATCGATTTTCTCTTTTACAAAATCATTACCATTGTTTAATAAACTAAGGATTCTTCCTCTACCATGCATGTACATATTTGAAATAGTGGTCTTCACAAGGAAAATTCTCATGGAAAACAAAGACACTTTTACTTTAAATTCTGATGTACATAACTACAACACTCGTCAAAAGGATAACCTACACGTTCCCCACTCTGAAACTACACTTTATCAAAAAAGTACCCTAATAGAGGGCATTACACTTTACAGCAAACTAGGCAATGATATCAAAGACATAAACACAATTCATACATTTAAAAGTAAATTGAAAGCTTTCCTGCTTAACAACATGTTCTACAGTGTAAAGGAATTTTCAAATTACAACATTTCCCTTAAAAAATATAAATAAATAAGAATTTCTTATCCCATTAGACTTCCTGTTTCATGTGATCTGTTTCAAGCTGAAGCAAAGAAAAAAGAACTGCATATCACATCCTGTGAAATAGAAGGAGAATAGAAGAAGAAAAAAACTGGTCAAAACTTGCCTCCTCACCATTTCAAGTTATAAATATTGTAACACCACCGGTCATCTGAACAATGCTCGGTTAGCGGCCCGGTTGTAGCTCAGTCGGTGATGGAAGGAATTGTTAATCAGATTCAATGGACATTTGAAATAAACACTTTGATTACTGGTGAAAAAACTACTTTTATTCCTGGGCAGAACTGCACCAGGGAAGTTACATTTATGAAATAAAAGAAAGAAGAGATTGAATGAAAGAAAGAAAGATAAAGGTTAAAACTAATAGGAAAGCTTACATCTAGAAAAGAATACAAAATCATTACAACTAAAATTACAATAATAAAAACATGATCATTCGATGTGCCTTGGCGCGGCACCGCGTTGACAAAATTCTACAGAGGTGAATAGCCTCCAGTTACATTGCCTGGCAAGAGTTCATTGTGTTCGGACGGGCGCGGCGAAGCTCGTGGGGGCGGTGCGACCTTCACTGGAATGCAGCCGGGTTAGTACCCTCTCGAGTGGTCGCAGCTGCTCGCGTCTGCGGCAGGGGGCGGCTGTCTGGTGATGTCAGCAAGGGAGCGGCGGGCGTCTGGCGGCGGTGTCTTCGGTAGAACTCGTAGGTAGCCGGGGTTATTGCTCTCGATCTCAGGAGCGGAGCACACAACCATGTGTTTCTCCGATTCTCATGAGAATTGTCCTCAGGCACAACTCCCGAAAGTTGAGAAATCCTTCAGAGGCACACTCGCCTCTCTCCGCGACTGATTCCCACCCCAGAGAATTTTCTCTACCCAATAAAATTTTACAAGTGCCACAGAGGCGTACTCGCCTCTCTCCGCGACTGGCTTCCGCCCCAGAGAAGTCTCTCTCCCAACTGTTCTCAGCCCCTTGCTCTTAGCCCACTGACTTTTTGTAAGTCGAACACGCATGAAGTAAACTTTTACCCCCACCCTTTTTTCTAATGTGCTCCTGCTCCCTACAATGGTCGCGTCGCTATTGGCTAATGGTGATGGCGTTGTACACTATATTCGGCCAATAGCGACGGGGGGAGCAAAGGAATTTTCCACTTTCTGCGTTTCTGACGGAAAACAGTGTCCCATTGTTCCGTCTCGAACATAGGCCATGTCTGTAAAAGGGGGCGGCTGTCTGGCAAAAGAATTATCGTTCTGGGTTTCCCCGATCACGATGGCAGGCGTTCCAAAGATTATCCAGATGTAGCTGCGTCTGGACGGTTTTCAATTAGCCCTTTGCCCTCATAAAATTCCGAAATGGGCCGGGGGCGCACGTGGCTGTCACTAGAAGAGGGGCTACGCGTGTGACGCCGTCTGTTTTCTCTCCCAGTAAAATTCCTTTGGTCTGGTTTATTTTATTTAATTTGTCTGAAGAATTCTGTACCGCTACAATATAGAATGTACTACTATTGTTAAATTTGATGTAGTTGCAAACATAATTGATATGTATTATTAATGTAATTATTATTAATGTAATTATTATTAATATAATTATTATAAGTAGTAGCATTAAAATAACATATTGAAATGTTAATTATTAGCAGATAATTTATCTACTGTATAATATCTTAATCTAACAGTAACAAGTATTGTATTTCTAGGCCAATGACCCCATCTCGATCAGGTTTTGTTCAGTTTCCCTGGTCCTTTGAGCAAATGCTGAGATGGCCTCTTGTTTGCTCCTGAACAGTAATATAATTTCGCTCTCTCCACCCAAGGCATCATATTGACTCGTCATACACGATTGTAATTGTATATGTGACTCAATAAATATTATTATTATTATTATTATTATTATTATTATTATTATTATTATTATTATTATTATTATTACCGACCAGTCTGGTCACGTGTTGTTCAGAATTAGTGGTACAATATGTATTATTTGAATTATATATTCATGTATTATTTGAAATGTTAGTTCAAAGAATTAAAATACGAGTATTTCTTCAACCATCTCTTCAAAAACTCTTTCAGCAAAAGAAGCGCAGGAGATTTGAACTTGGAATTTAAAACAAATAAAGAGATTTTAATGAAAATATTCTTTATAGTATTATTGAAAGCGCACTTTGCTTTATAAGAAGCAAAACCTACGCATATTCAATCATTTGGCGAAAAAAACAACAAAACACCATTAAGTCTGTTTAGGAGGAGAAAAGCTGTTCAGAAGCAAAACAAGAGTGTATTTCAACATTTTCTTTATAGTCAGTGACCCAAAAGCTAATTACAATATTTGCATATTCAGTCTTTTAAAATTATGTACAATTCAAAGATACTAAGGAAAGAATCATTGTCATGAATGCAAGAACAATGATTTAAAAGAGTGAAATGTTTGCAAGGATTCAACTAGTTGAAGAATTTATTATTATTATTATTATTATTATTATTATTATTATTATTATTATTATTATTATTATTACAAGTAACTATAGTAAAAGGCTAAATACTGATATTGAAAAAATTATTGCCGCCAACTTTTAGTATGTATCTGGCATTTTCGGTCGCTTGCCTGACCTTGCCGGCCAGATAGCGGCGAGTACGTTGGAACGGTGCCACTGACGTAGGAATTCAACTAGGGCCAGGCATGTGGCGAACATGACGCAAACTCCACACGCATGAGCTTTTCTTTGTCACGCACTTACAGAACAGATGATTTTTAAAGAAAGGCTGCAACTCATAGTTTTGCCTCGACCGGGAATCTAACCCGGGATCATAACACAGGGAGGAAGTACGCTGCCCACAAGCCATCCTAGAGGCAAAGTTATAGTAATAAACAAAAAACTTGTACACAAAGTAATCCGTTATGTTCATTGTCCAAAAGACCTTGAATGTTGACATGATAGTATATTTACATAACAAAAACTACTAGAGGAAATGCTATAAAAAGGCAAAATGGAAAACAAGAGACGGTAAGTGATCCATCAAAAACATAATTCGAAAACTGCACAACTCTTCAGTGCAATAAGTCGCAGAGACAACAAATGTACTCATTTTTCATAATTTACTTTTTTCATGTTACAAATACAAGATGCACAAATTTCTAGAATTTCGTTGGTCAGTCACAAAAGCTTTGTGTTCTCTCTTTTGTGTCTGCCTGTTAGTCTGTACAACAGAGATTGTGACAGTATTGCATGTGTCCTAGCGCCTTCGATCTCACAGGTCTACCCTTGATTTTGGTGCTTTTGAATAAATGTGAATATAAATAATAATAATAATAATAATAATAATAAACAAAAATTACACTATAGATAACTGCGGCTACATACATAAAAAGTACCAAGAAATTCAAAATTATAATTTAGTTTACGAGATAAAACTTTCCCCAATGTTACCAGTAATTGCAGCTCGCGTCATGAAAATTCAAGTCTCCCCCTCATCGCTTCGCCTCTCCCTGAAGCGGTGCCGTGGGAGACGTCGGGTCAGCTGGTTCTGCGGTCGCTTCTGATGACATACGAGGGTCGGCATTATCGCCTTCCACTTCCGGAGTTCGGAGAGGTGTCACAGCAGGAGCAGATCCAGCCGATTATTTTTCGGGAGGTGGGGGTATATTTTTGTAAATAATAAACGTATTTGTTATTATATTGTATAGTATTTAGAGATTCACCAGATGAACTCTTTAAAGCAGATAAACGCAGTTTTGAGACCAAAAATCGAGTTGTAGGATAAAAGAGCTCGAACGTATACTCCGCTCATTCTTTCCGATATGTGACAACGGAAGATCTTAAGAGTAAGGTGGAATGATAACGGAAGGCCTTAGAAGTAAAATATATCTAAAATAAGATGTGAGGGGGTGAAATAATGGTGATATTTACAGAATTAGTTCAATTTTTTAAAAACCAGTTACAAATCGGAATCGATATTTTGAGTAATGCCTCAAAGAATTTCACTATTTCCTCACCAGGGCTCTAAGAATTTCGCGCAGCATTACGATTGTAATTGTATATGTGACTCAATAAATATTGTTATTGTTATTGTTAACTTTCTCTTTATTGCGGAAGCGGAAGCGAGAAAGTAAAAGCTAGGGTTCCGCAGAAAACAGTTTGTGAATCGCTAGTTTAGAGGACAGTTACTGCAATTATGAAGTAATTACCACCAATTTTTTTATAGGGATACAATTACATAGTGCACACTAGAAATAATCATTACATATAAACAAATGTAGCTGGTAGTCTTCTTAAGCACTTCATTTAAAGCGGCATTAGCATAATAAATCAAAACAATGTGGAACTAATTAACCCTATATAGAAAATACGCAATGTATGACACTACAACATTCAACAGTCACAACATTCTTTAAATCATTTTGAAAATCAAGAACTTCTTTGTATATATCGTTTTTTAATGTTTTATCGTTTTTTAATTTTTTTAATGTTCTTTAAAGTCACCTTAATTATATAGTTTTAACTTTATTTCAAACAGCTTATTACAAAAATGTAAGTCTTATGTTTTTGCAAATAAATTTCAAGATACCTGATTTCATTTTGTTAATGAAAAATCGATAGCAAGAAGAAACAACATTGATAGTAAGAGAAACAATTAATCAATGCAGAAAAATCAAACTTGCAATTCGTGTACCGATGTGAATAAGTTTTCTATAACTCAGAAACAAAAATTACTGTTTTTCAAATATTGCTAATCTTGCGATTTTTAAAATTTATTTTTATTTATGTTAAACTTTTACTCTTCTTTCAACTATTTATAGTTAAATTGACGGGAAGGTATTCTGGAACTCAAGAAAACGCGAGCAGATAAACTTTTCCCCCTTACGTAACATACAGTTTTTACTGTTTTTTGACTGAATAAATCTAAATCTAAAATCAAATTCAGCGCCTCTCGGAAGTAAACATACGCGGTGGTACTCCCCACGCAAAACAGGGTCACTTAATCGATAGCGTATACACGACCAAAATACACGCAACGTTTTTGTTTACTAATTCTTCAGAACTTTCATATACAAGACTAAAGGTTCCTGTTTTAAAAAATTCTCAAGTTTCCAAAACGAAGCTAAACCGGCATTTTTCTATTAATTTAGTAACATCTATTACACTATAACAAGCAAGTCAAATTACCTGAATCTGTGAGATGTAACAAAAGCACACCAAAACACTGATGAATTCAAGTAAAGAAATACACTTGGCAATCGTTCACATTCTCAATGGAACAAAACACTCCAAAATACACTAACAAGATTCATTACACTGACATCTCCCTCTGTCAAGTCTGCGCAATTAATGCTGAGGAACTCTGGTGGCATTCTAAAGAAGTTGAGTCAGGTCTTTCCATGGGCTGTTCATATGCAAAGGGCGCCAATTTAAATAGCAGAGTCAACAATTCACGTTATAACACCTTACCTTTTTAAGAACCGAGACAAAAAGACATAAAAATGACGCAGACCGGTGTTATTAGTAAGGCTTCTCAACAGTTGGGATTTATGAGAACTGGTCATGATCTGAAATCAAATAAAGTGCTCAGAGCTATGTGTATACTACTTGTTAGATATTTGCTGTTGTTTGGTCTCCCTTTCATTATATTCTTAATAGATGCCTGGAATAGATGCAGCATAATTTTTTTAGAATCTTAGCACTAAATGACGTTCACCCTGACCCATAATTCAATCACGCTCACATTCTAATATCAACACTCATATAAATATTGTGTCTTCAACATCTATGAAAGGCTTGAATGAAGCAAAATTTGTCTTTAAACTTTTTGAAGGTGGAATTTCATGTCCTCTTTTACTGAATGAATTACGTTTTTGAGTGACATCTACAAGAGCAAGGCAATACAAGTTCTTTAGTATACCAGCTTTCACATGTGAAACAATGTATTTACAAGAATCTGCAATATTATAAAATTACATAAAAGATTTTATTAGTAGAACTGAAAACATTTGTAAATGAAGTGAAATTAAAGCTGTTGAGTAATGCATTTATTAGTGTGTGTGTGTGTGTGTGCATTCACCTGTAAAGAATAAATAAGGTAATAAGGAAGCAAAAAAGAACAAACTAACTACTACTACTACTCCTACTCCTAATCCTACTACTACTAAGTGCCTTTCAATTCATTTCAATAGTGCCCTTAGACTTCCAGTAATTAAAGATTAAAATTGTTACTGGAAGTTTACTGGGTGTAAGCAACATATCCAGTGGTGTAAGTTCCACAGGAACTGAGAGGAGGACCATGAACAGGGGCCCCATGGGTCTGGGTCCCATTAATAAAAGTAAATTTCAGTATTAATAATTGTGCTTAATGATGCCTTGAATGGAACATTAGTTCAGACCCTTTACTGTTTGCTGGAACAAATTTATGTTTTCTTTGGTTTGCATTAATCAGTGGAATATTTCATCAACCTTAATGGGTTCATATTAAAAGTGAAATAATCTTAAATTAAAACACTTTTGTCCTACAAGATAGTCATTACAGAACGATTCCTTTATAGCTATAAGATTTGGATGTTTTAATATTTTGCAAGCTTTAACAAAAAATACATTTTCTAACATTGTCTGAAGAGAGTGAAACACATAACTTTAAAAAAGAAATCAAAAATTTTGATTTGGCCTCCCATGAAGTACAGCATTTCAAAATACTAACATCAACTAACACTGTTTCGAGATACCTTCAAAGCCCTAATTTGGATTTGAAACGGCACACAATTTAAAATGATGCAATAGAATTATCCAAAGTTTGGAACGTAAAGGTGAAATTTAGTGATAAACATGTGAAGGAAAAGAAACATTTTGACTGACTTTACAAGCATCAACGACTCACTGATGGTGAAAGAACATACACACTTAATGTTTACTATGGATGCTTAATTATTGTCAATAACCAATTGGAGCGACTATTCATTGGATTGAAAAATACAACAGAAATTTTCAGTGATTCAGTCACAAGTTTTGGTAGCTCTTTTGGATGATGAAATTTTGTGAATTAACATTTTCAAAATTAAGGTTGATTAAAAATTATTTACGAAGTACAATGGCCCTAGACAGTCTGAGTAATTTAAATATTTTATCAATTGAGCATGAAAAACGATGTGATTGAAAAATAATATTTCTACTGTCATTGATGAATTTGTAAATGTGAAGAAAAAAACAAAATTCAAATTTGAAATTATATCATGAAATTGCAAAAAAGGTTTTTAATTTAATGTAAGGTAATATTTTTTTTTTCTTTAATAAATGTTTTCACTCCTAGAATTCAGTTTTTAATTACAAAATTAAATTAATGACATGTCTTTAGAGGCCCTCCTATCTTGATCTTATGCCACTGAACATATATGTTTACAGCTGCCCATAGCAATGGCGATCAAAGCAAACATGGCAGGGTAGGATGGGTGGGCAAGAGTCAGTTGAAGCAGGGCAAGGCAGGGAGGACAGGATGTAGACAGGGCAAGATGGAGCTGGGCAGATAGGGCAGAGCAGGATGAGTTTGGGTAAGACGGTGCAAAGCAAAGCAGGCGAGATAGAATTCATTCCTCGTTCTGACTAATGGACAATTATAAAAAATAAACACTTGGGCAATGCAGTATTGTATAAAAACTTATTTATGTTGAATTTAATATAACCTAGACACAAAATTGAAACTTGTCCCTTTCCAGCTGCAGCAATCCTATCTGATTCAGGAAAGAGAAACTCTGAGAAAACTGTGAGTGTCTATGCTACTTTCATATTCCTTTATAAACCATACCCACTATTTTTATACTTCAAATGAATTTCTTAAATACTGAACATTTCCCAATAAAGACACATGGAATCTGATTTCATATTTTTATTCACTTGAATTTTTCATTAGTACATAATTAATAAGCCAAGAGGCAAGACATCAATATTCAATTCCAAGATCATATAATTACACATGGGTTTTGCTTTTGACATCTGTTTGTATTTGTATTTTTGAAAATGTTTCATGCCAATTGTGCATATAATCAAGAGGTTCATTCAGACATGGACAAATAAATCCTACAATTCCATTTAAAGGAATAAATAGATCATACATTTTTTTTATAACCTGAAATGTCATGTGTTTTTAGAGCATGCAAAAATTTCTGAAATTTTCATTTGTCAATTTTTAAACAAAAAATTTCAATTGACACTCGCTGCTCATATAATTTTGCTCACTTGAAGTACTGATACAGAATTATTTCCTTATTTTCAAAAGTTACTGTGGAAAGATAATTGTCAGAGAAGACCAGAGTTGAGTAAATGAAAGGCAGGGAACCAAAGTGTGGACAAAAAAGACCACCCATGTCCATGTACACTCATGTCTATATGCAGGAACTAAAGCATATACTACTAATTGCAGTATGAAAACTGATGTGAAGAAGTGATCAGCTTCTGAATCCACACAAACAAATCATCTTTGCATATTCAAGGTGCTCTGAGATATTGTTATAGCACAGTTGCTAACTTTTGCAGCACCTAATAATCCAACTTCAATTATATTGTTTCATGGTTTAACAACACATTTTCAAACTTTCAAGAATTGTTGTATCACTTAGATTTATTTAACACAACATGAACATCATTTGTACACAATATGCAATTTCAAAATATAACACAGCTATGTAAATTCAGTACTATGAATGAATGGATCAGCCTTGAAGCCAAATATTTAGCATGTACATGTGACAGCAACATATACTGATACCAATAAAAAACTTAGGCAGCTTTTCTAAATTGCTTAAGCAGTAACCATTACATCTATAGGAACTTATGCACTACAAAGCCTTGTATGAGTACTAATAAGGCATACAGTGTCTTTCACAAATATGTTTCCATTAAAAATGGAGACTATATGTGGCTATTGTTTTCTGGTAACTATCTGCAACTGAAATAAGGCATTATGATAAAAAAATATCAAGATAATTGTATAAGTCATCTTGTGTATAAAGTTATAATACAAGCTCCTGATTCAAATTCACTTAGCCTGACATTTATTCTGGAAACATAATTTCACAAATACATAATATATTATTCATATTATCACATATCATCACTCAGTACCTCATTCACTTCAAACATAAGTTTGGAGCAAAAAAAATACATTTTTCAAAATAACTGAAATAAAAATACACTTTCATCACGACAAATAGATCTCCTCTCTTTGATTGACAGAAAAGTATTAAGATACATCTGTAATTCATTAAATTATTTTATCAAAACATATTTCTTTCACAGTAATGCATCAAAATGAAAGTCAATATTTATATTATTTAATATAAACAATACTGTTGAAAATTATCAGTTAATACATAAAATCGTTAAAGTAGGTAAGTAAAATGCAATTGTCAGTGGACAACTATTTGCTACTTGGTAACTACTAACAAATGTTGACACATTCTTCACTATTGAACACACATTCAAACATTTTATGTCCTTATATACAAATGTTATTTACATTTCTTATTGTACATATACATACACATTTAAACTGTTCTGTTTTACCAGAAACACCGGACCTTACATTTTCCACACAAAGTCAATGAACATTAATACCTTACACTACTATTCAAAACATTAAAAATAAATGTAAATTATGAAAGCTTTCTCAAATTTCACTGAGTACATGAATATTAAATGATTTAAAGATAATAATATTCTGCAATTCGTTGACTGGCAATAAAGTGTACAATTATGAAAGGAATCTTATTACAAGATATATGTTTGTATATAATAAAATAAAACAAACAAAGGCACCATTGATTCAATAAAATGTTCCAGCTCTTCGTTCTCAGAACATATTTTATGCACATAACTTTTCTCGTAAATAAATAAAAAGTCACAATATATATGCATGTGGGTTTTTAGTTGTGTGTACATATACATAAATAATTGTATTAAAATGCATAAATACATACAATTATTTATATATTTTCACAAAGAAGATAATTGTACTATTGCAGAGAAACAATAAATAAATATAGGAATTATAAACCTCAATAAGTTTTGCTCCATCTTACTCATGCATATTGTATTTGAATTAAGAGTATGGATACTGCAAAGCAACATGTTTATTTCAGATCAGCTGTTTTGTAAACACTGTACACTTCCTTCTTGAAAATAATTTACTCTTATAACTCTATAAAGATGTTTTTAACATAATCTTTGTATTAAATACACACGGCAAGAAGTATACTATTAAAATGTAAATTAAAATTATTTGTTTTGAAGAAAATTTTAAACAACCCATCAGTACTGATAGATTCCTCATGAAATAAGACAGTCTCATTGTGTAATACCAAAAAATTTAGGAGTGACCTTAAATACTGCATATTTTCCATCTCTTAGGAGATGTTGCTCCTTTCTGAATATATTTTGATATATACATCCATGATATCACAAAATTTTTACTTTATAAATTGTTCTTTCAGCCATCATCAATATTGACATCACCTCTTTTCCCTTTCAATAAAAATACAGTCATATGATCTTTCCCTTTTACATACACAGAACCTCGAGGTTCAAACTCGTAATGTTCTGATAGAACATCAACACACTCACAACCTACTTGAATGCGACCTCTAACACCGGTAGAATCCATTCGACTAGCAATATTTACTGCATCTCCCCATATGTCATAATAGAGCTTCTTTGTACCGATTACACCTGCAGTAACATCTCCAAAATTATATCCAATGCGTAAAACAAGATTGAATTCAAATAAATAGTTATTAAAATTGTCAACAACATTCTGCATCTCAATTGCAAAATCCATTAATTCAAAGAGGTGCTGATGTGGATTTTTATTTTGCTGCCTTAGGTTAGGATTTAGGCCAGATGCTGCCATAAAAGTACTTCCAATAGTTTTTATTTTCTCTACATTACGAAATTCTGGTTTGTTAAGTAGTTCATCAAAATCTCCAATTAATTCATTTAAAACTCTAAGATACTCTTTCCCCCCAAGATAAGATTCATCATACATTTCATTAAAATTGACAATACTGGCAAATATAATACCAACATCATGATGATTTTCAGAATATTTCGCTGTGTTCTTTAATTGATCAGCAACATGCTTTGGAATTATGTTATGCAATAACAAATCAGCCTGATTCTTCATAGTTTGAACTTTTGCTTTGTCCCTTGCGGCAACAATATTACCATGAAAACTTAACCTATAGCTTATTTCAAATTCTCTATTTAGGAACCACACCAAAACAAGAAGCATCAATATATCAAGGAAAATCTCTGCTTGATAATAATGAGAACAATAAGAATGATCTATACCAGAATTTCCCTCTTTATTAGAACAATCAATTTCTTGATCATGCAGAGGAACTGATAAATTTGTATTTGTGTGTGACACATTGAAAGAATTAATGTCCAAGAAATGATCACTCTTGTTTGCTGCATTGAAGTTGCTTACATTTTCCCCTAGCGATATAACTCTATCATTCAGAAAGGCATAAGCATGACTAGTTGCTAAAGATATATATAAAATTCCAGCCAAAGTGGCTAAAACGCTTTTCATCCAGCAATTTAATTGTGTAAAATTACAAAAATGTACAAGAGTTACAAACAGTAAGTAACAATAGTAAAAATCTGCATTAGAAGTGGATAGTATTAAATTACCCGAGAAGTTCACAAGCACAGAAATCACTGGTAGACTCACCAATATTGCACCCACAACATGCCATGGATACCAACCTGAAAAAGTTTCAAATAACCTTCGAGATATATCCTTGCCAGTCCATGTGCTGTATTTGGAACCTAAAAGCTGACGAATACACAATGCAGCTGCAAATATTTGAATACATGTTGCAACACAACTTACTGTTATCCATTGTACTGATGGTTCATATAAGATGTAAAGAGAAACAGTAATAACAGAATAAACTATTGCTGAAATGAGAATGTCAAAATATGTATTGTATCGTGATGTAGCTAGTGTTGGAGGAGAATCACCAGGTTTTTCTGTGATGAGATGTGCATGGGCTCTGTATTCTTTCTCCATTTCGCTCTGTCGAAAAAAAAGAGAAACGCTCGACAGAGGTGGTTTAACAAAGTAACTTCGCCGAGATGTAACGTTGTCTTGTACACATCGAATCAACTGTAAATCAGACTGCTTCCTCAGTTTATGAAAACAAGCTCCCAAATTTCCTTCTAATTGTGGAGGTAGTTGACGTCTTCGACCATCAGTATCTGAATAAAACAGAAAGAACAAAAAAAAAAAAGAAAGAAATACATGAAAATAAAATCATATAGAATAATTGCATTTATAAAACAAGCATCTCTTAGGAGTTCTTAAACACAAATAAATACTCCCAAATGGTGATATATGGCAGACATTTTAAAAAGTCAAAGCCCATTGAAGGACACAACATCTACCATGAAGTCTGATAAACAGTAAAATCTGTCTAAGCCAGAATTGATCAGGATAAAAAGAAAATTCCGGTTAGGGAGGTTTCCGTTTTATGAAAGGTTGTCCACTGTATGACACTTGTGGTATTGATATTTCCAACCTGAAACTAGTAAATTACATGACTATTATAATTATTAAATTACATTAATGTATAATGTATTTATGCAAGAAAAACTCCAAAAAATTAATATTAAACATATTTCTGAAAATTAGAAGATAAAACCTCCCAATTTATCCATTAAATTTTATTTTTTTAACATTCATCTACAGTTTTTTTCATTTTCCCTCTTGCTACCATCTTTTCAATTGTTTTCTGAAGTTCAAAAAATCTAATAGTTCAAGATTATTATTAGCAATGAGTGCAAACTTTTTTAACAGAAGAACACATTGCAGGGCTTTAGAATAAGTATGTGCAGAGAGATTTGTTATCTTCTCCAGAATCTGATTCACTTATATGCATTGTCACTTTAAATTTCAATGTCTCCATTTGTAAATACATATTTATTGATATAGATAACTTCTTCAGCACTCTCTCCCATAATTGGGCTTAGTGCATCACACAGACTGCGTTTTCAGTGTCATTCACTGCTGGCAACTCATCCACACCAAGAGATGGAAAACCTGCCTTCCTGAAACATTTTCAAATGGTTTGGAGCTTCAGTTTTTCCTGCTTGGTCTACCAACTGAATTGCTTCTAGAACTGTAAAAGAGTTCGACAATTCAATTACATTAATAGAGAACTATGTCTTTCTGATACCCTCGAGTGGCCTTGAGCAATACATCTCTGGCCAAGGGGTTTCGATTCTCAATGCAGGGCAGGGAGATGCATGAATAGAAGCCATACCCACACTTCTTCCCATGCTCAGAGAGCCATGAGAGAGGGAATTACCCTATGCTTTGGGAGACAAGTGACCTTGTGGTCGACTTCTAGCTGAAGTCACTCTCATACACTGTGCGGCAGCCACAACTAAATTGAATGTCACAGGGACAAAGAATTAAAAGCAGACTTGCAGATGTGTTAATTCCATTAAGAATAGAGTGTCTCTCTGCCAATTGTATTAAATTCACAGGAATTTTATTTTATTAATTTTTTTTCTCCTGCAGAACACGAAAAAGCTTTTCTGTGTTGGACAGGTTCCATTTTATGCTATGTAAAAAGCCATTTAACATCACAGGCCAGAGACATTTTTTTTAGGCAGGGTTTTGGCTTGAACAGGTTCCGGTTTAAACAGATTTTACTGTATCATCAAAGGAAACAAATGTTTAATTACGTGAATACAGGAGATAAAACTTCTTGACTTACATCATTGATAATTTCCTTTCATAAGATGCACTTCTTTTACAATGAAACATTAAGAAAAGTAGCAACGCAGTGTCATTATTATCAATGTTAATATATAATTCATTGAGAAGAGAATTTTGCATTACATGGTGAACAAAGTAGAAGAAAAAATTAATGAAGCATCTGTTCACAAAGAGAAGATGAGTAATACAAAATTTGAATACTGATTAATTGGCATTGGATATATCTTTACTTAATTACTGCATGATAAGAATGTACTTCTAGAGAATTAAGGAAACAATGACAGGATAATAAGCTTAAGATTAACTGCAATTAATATCTTGCTTATTCAAATATATGCACCTATATCTGAATCTCATGATGCCGAAATAGAAGAATTTAATGTCCAACTACAAGAGTTGGAAGAAAAATAGTGAAAAATGATTTTATTCTCATTGTAGGTAATTAGAATGCTAAAATACGAAGGGAAAATACAAGAGGGCAAGAGAAAATAAAATATAAAACAGGAAATTTGGATATGGTAGAAGAAATAATATGGGATGAATTTTGTGCAGAAAACAATTTGGTCACAGCACATACAATGTTTAAGAAAAATGAACAGTATTTTTACTTATGTATATTTCCAGACAGCTGATACAGTAATAAAATTGATTGGAAAACCACAGATGGAAGACTCTATACAGGACTTCATCTTACAATCAAATGAGGTCTGTGGATCAGATCATAAATTACTGGTAGCAACAATCAAGGTTATATTAAACGTAATAAATATGATCAACAAACCATGACAAAAGAATGATACACAAAACATTCTAAATGCATATAAACAAGCCATTTAAAAAAAAATATAACCTAACTTCAATTAGGTCTCAGGGAAATTTTTCAGATTATGAGAGACTAGACATAAAGAGTTTCAAAAGTGCTAGGAGTTTGTTAGGAGCACATAAGAATAGTAAAGGCATTATGTTGACTTCTAATATGACATAATACAATGATGGGATATTTAACATTAAAATAAATGATATTTATCAACTGTATTAAGAGTATCCCAGTATCGAATATGTTTCAGTGTTGCTTAGTGTAGAAGGCAAAAGATTTTTTTGTGAGAACATTCTGAAGATGAATCTCTCCCCCCTCTCCCACACAACATTAAACTTTTCCCAAATGTTGTATAAACTCAAAAGATAATTCTTCCACGAGAATCTTGTAACAAGTAGAAGGAAGTTTATATTCGATACCCTTACATCATACATTTTACTTTACACCATTAACTTGACACCTAACAATTCTTGAGATCATACTTTATTTTGACATGCACATTTTAACCAACCAATTACACATTTTTAGAAAAAATAATTGTGAAATGTTCGAAAGAGACTTACCTAATTGTATCACAAAGCATGTTATTAAAAAATACATACCTAAATCGGCTTCATTAAGAGAAGACTGACTGCTTGTATAATAACCACTAACTCGATGAGTAAAGAGTTCACCATGAGCCATTCCATTCATAACAAATATCTGAAAACACCAGTTCCACCTGAATTACATGGATATATAACATGCAACTCTGAAACAAGTAACACGTTTTAAGGCCTTTTTACTAAATTTAGCCAACCACATTCCCAACAATTAAACAGAGTGAAACGCCAATTAAATGCCCATCGAGGAATTAGAAAAATATATTTGTTAATAGGAACAACACAAAAGAGCTCCATGGTTGATTTTCAAAATCAAATTAACAATTATAATATGAAAAGTTATCCTTGCTGGTTCACCAGAGAATTAATAAACAAAATAAAGCTAAAAAAGGCACATACAAAAGATAAACCATCAACAACACGTTATGCTTATAATTATTTCCGAGAGCTGAGACTGGAATGTAAAAAAATTGGTGAAAAATGTTGCAAAAATTATATACCAAGAACTGAGGAAAAGATAAAGACAAGTTCCAAACAATTTTGGAATTTTATTGAAAATAAGAGATGAAACGTTCAAGACATCCCATAAACTATCATGGAATGATGTTATGGCTAAAATTGGGAGTGAAGTGTGTAACCTTTATTCATCATTTTTTGAAAGCAGTTATGCAAGCAGGTCTGATGATACGACATCTGCATCAAGGGATTCGGAATGAAGATATATTTGCTAAACAGGACATCAATCTGTCCGAACAGAATGTCCGTTATGATGATGTGTTTGAGCAACTATGTAAACTAGATGTTAAAAAAGGAGCAGGACCTGATGGGATACCCAACCTGTTACTTAAGAACTGTGCTGCTGGACTTGCTGAGCACATAAGAATCAGGCTTATTCCCAACACAGTGGAAATTTTCATATATTACACTAATATACAAATCAGGATCCAGATCCAGGCCCGTGACCAACTACAGACTGATTTGCATTCAATGTTCCATATCCAAATTACTTGAAAAACTTATTTTACCACAGGTACCATTTCTCTTCAAAAATATTATATCGACAAAACAACATGTTTTATTGGTTTTTCTTTCTTTCTTTTTTTTTTTCTATTTCAGGCAGATCTACCACTACCAACCTCTACCTGTATGTAAATGATGTGCTTGATGGTATGAATCAGGGAAGAGATATACACATAGTCTATATGGAATTCAGCAAAGCTTTTGACATGGTAGATCATGATATATTATGCAATAAATTGTGTCGATACTGTATACAAGACAGCACTGGACTGGTTTCGCTCATACTTGACAGAGAGATATCTACAGGTCTGGGGAAAGGGTCACATCTCTACTGAATATGAAGTAACCTCCAGTGCTCCACAACGATCACATCTAGGACCAATCCTTTTTAACATTTCTATTCATGATATCAGAGACAAAATCAAATCAAAATATTTGTTATATGCTGATGATTTGAAAATATTTAGAAATATAAATAATGAAAATGACATCTATACTCTTCCACAAGACATTACCGAACTGAGCAAATGGTGCATTGAAAATAAGTTGAAATTGAATGTGAGTAAGTGTGCGGTAATGTCTTTCTCCCGCTCACTCCATTGATGACCTATGGTATACCACGTTAATGGACAGAAACTGGAGGAAATTATATCTGTAAAAGACTAGGATGTCATTATTGACAACAAATAAATTTTGTCATCTAAGGCATTCAGGACTCTCTGATTTATACTCAGATCAGGAAGAGAATTCAATGATGTTCACATGCTTAATCATTTATATACAATCCTGGTTTGCCCAATACTGGAATACTGCTCAGTTATATGGTCACCATAATCTTCTTATTGACCAAGTTGAAAAAATATAGAAGAAATTCTGCAATAATGTCAGGTATTATACTGGCATTAGGAAACATAATATTGATATCACAGACTCATACAACCAACTTAAAATAGACAATCTTTCAGATCGGAGAGTAGTTATGAATCTTATATTTTTCCATTAATGGACAAATTGATTGCCTTGAAATATTGGAACAATTCGAATTTATTTGCCCAAGACCTGGTTTGAGATCATGCAGACTATTAAATTCGGTGAAATCATCAAAAAGTTATGTGCACAAGATGGTCTGAAGAACAGAATAGTAAACAAATATTGAACCAATATTGATTTTATTGGAGATTCTACATCTACATTTTTGTCGAAAATAAAACATGTTGTATTTGCTGAATGATATATTGTTTTGTATTTATGTTTGTATTTCTACTTGATGTATAATTTATAACCATGTATCTATTGCATTTTCTTAATTGTATAAAGCCAGCGTAAATAAATAAAAAAGAGAGGCTTTAAACATGTGCAAGAATTCCTACTTACCATTTCTGTTCTAGGGTATCAATGTTAATATAAAGCATTTACAATTTAGAAGACATTCTGTATACAACTTCCTTCTATTTTTTTTTTTATGATAATATTTTTGTAAATCAATTTGTAAGTATCCTTCAAATTAAGGAAGTCATGCAGAAATATATCCCAACTATCCTGAAAATCCCAAGGTATTCAACACTGGAGAAATCTGATGGATTAAGTGAGACCCAATGTCAGAGAAAACCAACAAAGACAATAGTAGACAATCTTCATTTAGCGTGTTGAGTTCCAAGATGATTGGAAAATCCACAATGTAACTGCAAATTTTGCAATGTTTACACATAATATTCAAATTCTGGTTGCTTTCTCTATTTGATTGTTACCATGAGAGATGATCTCTTAGGGACTTAAAGCCACTGATCTGATTTTTAAATATATTTAAAAATTGATCCTTACGAGAAGTGGTTATTCACAGTTCCAACACACAAACATAACACTGTTTATTTTACAAATCTAATGGCACTCAATGTTAAAATTAAACCATTATACTGTTTAGTTACAAATGTACTGAAAATATTATATGATAAACAATTGCTAATATTTAAAGGCCAACTTTTTAATTAGTAGTTTATAGTCATATCAACAACAGAAATATTAACAAATAACACAAATATCACACAACATTCAAAGATGGACTATTGATACAAGTTAAAGTAAATTAATACAATTTAGAATAGACAGACACAAGTTAAAATAGATAGAAAAAGCAACTTAATGAATATAATAAATGATTACAATCGACTCCAGTTATAGTAAATCTCTGGAAACTAACACTATATACCATAATCCAATCACAACAAATTGAAAATTTCAATATCATTATGCATTCTTCATACTCTATTCTGCATTGTCCACACTCCTTAAATATCTTAGTGCGATCTGAACTCCCATAATTTCTCTTACACTGGAGTGCTTTCTTAATTTTTGTATCTTACTTATCACACTTGTTTTCTTCTAGTCTAAAAAGACCCTTTCATTGAATTCACAATGTCCTAGCTAGAAAAAATTTCAAATTTTTTTTTTAACGTGTCTTCTGGCTTCACAGAGCCACCGTCGGTAAGCTGAAGCTTTTCCTTCGGTGGCACAGTTCCTACAGTCATTTTCATTTATCATTAATGTTATAAAAATAACTCATGAGAACCATTACCTGAAAATCTTCGAATTCTAAATTTGGAGTACTGAGACAATCCCCCCCCTCCCCCCGGGAAGTTCTGTTTATTATGCCTGCAAGTACTATCGACTTCAATTCACTATAACAAAAAGTTCACTACATCCAGAGTTCACTGTATCTACATGCATGTGAAAGTTTCATACAGGTCACCGGAAGTTTTTTTGAAAAATGAAGGTAAAATCTTACTTGCATATTGGTGAAATCCACTACATCATTCCCTTTGAGATACATTTCCTCAGAACTGACATTTACAAATTGGTTTTAGGAATTAATTTTGAAGAAATGCATGGATTTGTTGTTATGTCCAGGAAATATTAAATGGATCAACATTAACAACAAAAACTAGAATAAATGTTTTAGCTATATTAAGTTTCTTACTTTATTGAAAAAAATCAGTATTTTTATGATGGGCACAACAACTATGTAGGAATAATATGTTTTAGAATTTACTGGTTGCATAACCTTAGGCCACATTATATTTATAACAATAGTATAGTTTCTATTTACGAAATCTGAAAAATCATTACAGGTGGTTTTATTTGTTAAATAGTAAATGCCAACATTGTTGGAGGCATCTGGTTCACTCTAAAAATTTAGATACTACAATACTACTTTCTCATTCAATACATAATTTTCCATTAATGGAATAAGAGCTAAAAAGATACACAACATTACAGATTTAAAATCCTTTTATGTTGAAAGATTTTAAAAAGGATCCAAATTTCCTATGCCATAGCTGTATGTCATCTCATAATACAATAAAAAGTAGTTGATGTAGTAACAACTTTTTATGTAGCAATGATGTTTACATGCCAGGAAATTTATTGGTGATTTTACAGAAACTTAACTTTTTTGATCTGTTGAATTAAGTATTCTTTACTGTTCAAATCCGGCGATGGTGTGACGGTTAGCATACCGGACTGTTATACCCAAGCTCGTGGGTTCAAACCTGATCGAAGCCGTGGATTTTTAAGGGCGAAAAAATCCTTCGTACGCCTTCCTTCGGAGGGGAAGTAAAGCCGGCTGTCCCATGTTCGTAGATTTACTTGCATGTAAAAGATCCTCAAGCCTAAATGACGCCTCTGAGCTAAATTCAAATCGCCTGTTTCTCGCCCAAGAAATACCTCCTTTCTCTGCTAGTTGATGAAAGGAGCGTAGCGAAATTTGCGTGGTCAGACGGAAGAGCGGGCCTGATGGCCCGAGTCTCGCCACGTAAAACAAGGCAAATTCAATTCAATTCAATTCAATTCAATCAATTGAACATGAAACAATTTGGTTAATAGTACACTAAGCAATATTTCACAATAGGTCATGAATTTTTTTCACTCAAATGATTTGTTGCTTCTGTGATGCAGAAGGTGTATACTCTTTAAACTTAAGTAAAAGAAAAATTGAGTGCTGACAGTTAATTAATTAAACAATAATAATACTTAATAATAATAATAATAATAATAATAATAATAATAATAAAACAATCTCATACATCATTTAAATTATAATAATCTCATAATTTATCATTTAAATCTCTCTCTCATGGCCCGCAAGGCTAGCATTCTGAATGTCAGTGCCTCGGTGGGGGGTGGGGGGTAAGAGCAACATCACACTCCATCAACCCCTCTGGGAAATTCTCTTATGGGAAAAAAAACAACTGATTCTACAGCTAAGTTCTATGTGGTCTCTTTGATTAACTTGGTGTGCGAGAACTCTATTTTAATGGCACAATTTGTGTTAAAAAACACTACAAATTGCAAATCTATGTTCTGGATAACTGCTAGATGAATTAGTATGATTAAAGAGTCATAGAAAAGCTGAGAATTCCCTATTTCCTCCATTTTCGTAAGTTCTTACCATTTGATTGTCCTATAAAACTTATTTACAAATATAGACGTGTAACAAGAATACTTGTTGCTTACAAATCAAATTGGCAGACCTTTCCACACAAAGAGTTGTAGCAAGCGAATTCTACTGTCTCTGCCATGAACTATGCAACCGTTCTCTTTTCATTCTCAAAGTGATTGAACAATTCTTAGAGACAGAAGGAAATTTGTTATTTTAATAAGGTTGGAAATATATTGAAATTGATTTGTGGTACAGTGTCAAAATTATTGGCACAGGAACAATTAGTGTAAAATCCTTTGGAAAAGGATTTCATCAGTCTCAGGCTTAAGAAGTTACATGAACTTGACAAAATCAACCAACACCTAAGCAGTAGAATTTTTACAAATACACTTTATTTTCGTAAAGTGTTCACAAGATTTCCTCCAACTCCAACTTTTAGTCTGAAAAGGATTTCTATTTGCTTCAACTCTCTTTAATTTTATTGACATTTTCTTTATTGCAGAATATTTCAAAAAGCATACCAAGGACTTTTAATTTAAATGTCTGTTTATAAGAAATATACTCAACTTCAGAAAACTGAATGATTAGGAAAATGCTACTTATAAAATTCAATCTAAACCATTATTAAGTAATTTCCTTAATCCCATACTTCTTTTAACTGATATTTTTCTAGTACAATTGCTGGTTATATTAAGTTCCTAAGCAAGATAGCAATTCCTTACGATACAATGACATATGTCAATATTACTTGAATTCAATTAAAAGATTTTTCTTGTAATACCTGGAGCAAGTTCATTTTGCACCTTACTTTTAGTAAGAGCTGCATATTGCGTTGCACAAAAACAACACAAAGTTGAAAAGACTGGTTCTCAAATTGATTCAACCAGAGTACTAAATTGAAGCCTATTATGAAACTACCTCCTGAGTAAATAATGGAGATGTTTCGTTAAATCTATTAAGAATATAAATTATTGATTTGGTGAAGTAAAAATGATAATCACAGAGGTAAACAAATTATAACAAACGAAAGGGAAAATGAAGATTGATAATGCAAATAGATATTAATTATATTATTATAATGAAACTAAATGAAAATTCGAGTGGGCGAAGTGAAGGAAGTTTTTGTTACAGTTGTGTCGTAGAGCATGACGATTGTCGCGCTATTAACACGCTGTTTTGTGACCGTTGCAATGGACATCTGAGCTGTGATAATGATTAGACGTGTTTATTCATAGCTCCGATTGTATTAATTCGTATGCGACGATTAGAGTGGTAGTTTTTCTTTTTCTGGTTCATCAAATTCTGCTTTTGAATTCCTTGGTTATTCGATATGTCGAACAATAACCTCATTGATGAAGAAGTTGACGATTTGGAGATTGTTTGTACGCTGTGCACCGAGAAGATTATAAATGCTAAGTTTGCACGCTGTGATAGTTGTGGAAAATCAAACCACTACAACTGTGCAAAAATCACTCCAACCGAACAGAGAAGCCTGGAATTAAGGAGCAATAGAAGATTAAAATTTTTTTGTAATGATTGCACAAATGGCATGAGCGCATTGCCACAAATACTATCAACAATCTCAGTACTTCAAGATGAAATTAAATTACTCAGACAATCAATTTCTGAATGTAAACATCGAGACATAACATCTGTTGATCAACAACCACAAGATTTTGATATCGAGCAAGTTATTGAAGAAATCGCAGACAGACAGATGAAAAGGAGAAATATTATTTTCCATGGTGTTATAGAATCCGAGAAACTTAATGTGGCTGAACGTCAAGCCGAGGATGTTCAAAATGTAACAAAAACACTCTCATTGTTTAATGATAATTGTCCTAACATAATAATGACAGCTAGACTTGGAAAGAAAAACAGTAATAAACCACGTCCATTGAGAGTTGTACTAGACGATCCACGAACTGTAACAAGTATCCTGAAACGTAAAAATCTCTATAAAGGACCTATTGGGTTTTCCTCAGACAAAACCTTACAACAGAGAAAACATATGTTGTCTCTCAAAAATGAACTGGAACGTCTCAATTCAATTGAAGGTGGTCAACAAAAAACTATTAAATATATAAAAGGTTGTCCAAAAATAGTAGATATTGATCTCTCTAAATCATTAAACTCAAAAAACCCATCAACAAGCCCAACAAAATCCGGATCTACTACCAAAATGTAAGAGGCCTTAGAACCAAATTTCATCAACTGAAGGATATCTACCACCAATCAGACAGCTGTGATGTCATCATTCTTACTGAGACATGGCTAAATGACAATTACCACAATGCAGAGATGGGACTCAGGAACTTTAACATTTACCGGAAGGATAGAAACTCGGACACAAGTGATTGCGATAGAGGTGGTGGAGTATTAATAGCGGTTAATAAAGAATATTCTAGTTACAAAAATCAAATAATACATAACGATATTGAACAACTCTTCATAACAATGAAAACAAAAAATGATACATTAATTATCGGTGCAATTTATTTGCAACCCAGAGCTTCACCTGACCTCTATCGAAAACACTGTGAAGATGTAGAAAAATTGTTGGAAAATCAAAATCATAAAATTGTAATGGCGGGAGACTATAATCTTCCAGGTATGAATTGGTTAAATCTTAATCATGGAGTGACATTATTGTCCAACCCTGACTATATAAAAACAGTTTATGAAAACGCTATCTCTATCTCGGACTCTTTCGGATTCTTAAATTTAAAACAATACAATGACAAACATAATCATGTAGGAGGACTTCTGGATTTGATATTCTCAAACGGACAAGTAGAAAATCTTGACATATCCATAGACCCCTTAATCTCACCTGATTTCTACCATCCTCCATTGACATTTGATATAGATTTTTGCAATAATGAGGATTCACAAAATCTGAAATTTAATTTTCAAACATACGATTTTGACAAAGCAAATTATTCTGAAATAATAAACAATTTAATACAAGTAGACTGGAATGATATTCTAAATAGTAATATACTTTTATCCCTTGAACATTTTTATCAAACATTGCAAACAATTATAAAAGAACATGTCCCACAAAAAATTATAAGATCATCCAAATATCCTGTATGGTATTCTCCTGAACTAAAAGAATTGATTAAAACAAAGTATAAATCTCATAAAAATTACAAAAGAAATTCCAACACAGAAAATTATAATATTTTCTCACAGTTTAGAATTCGTACAAAAACCCTTCAACGAGAATGTTTCAAAAAATACGTACATAACACTGAATATCAAATTAAATCAGACATTAAAACTTTTTATAAATTCATTAATAATAATAAGAAAGACTCCGGGTTACCATCTATCCTTACATTAGGAGATCAAATGAGCAATAATGGACTAGAAGGAGTTAATCTTCTAGCTGACCACTTTTTATCTGTATTTGAACCAGAAAATAATAATTTAGTAACTAACCAAAATCGCATCAATAACTCTAATCCGTGCAATATCAGAACCCAGATACCATCCATTGAAATTACATATGGTAAAGTACTACATCAACTGTTAACATTAGATGAAAATAAATCTACCGGACCAGATGGAATCCCATCTAAATTTTTGAAAAAATGTGCATCTATTCTATATAAGCCAATATGTGATCTTTTTAATAAATCACTACGAGAGGGAATATTTCCCGATAAATGGAAAGAAAGCTATATTACTCCCATTCACAAATCAGGTGAAAAAACAAACGTAAAAAACTATAGACCGATTTCTCTGATAAATGTTATTCCAAAAATGTTCGAAGCAATAATAACCGAAAATATTAAACCATACATTAATTCATTTATAATAGATGAGCAACATGGATTTGTGAATGGGAAATCAACCTTAACAAACTTGCTACTTTTTTATAATGATATCATAGAAGCTTTGGAGAATGGATTGCAAATTGATGTAATATACACTGACTTTTCAAAAGCGTTTGACAAAGTTTCGTTTGAATTACTTGAAGAAAAAATAAAAAATATAGGTATAACAGGCCCATTGCTCCATTGGTTCCACTCATACTTGAGAGATAGATCTCATTATGTGAAATACAAATCTTTTATTTCAAAAAAAATGAAGATAACATCCGGAGTCCCTCAGGGATCACATCTTGGTCCACTTTTGTTCATCTTGTATATTAACGATATTTATACGTCCTTCACAAATAGTAAATTTTTACTTTTCGCAGATGACTGCAAATTTTATCGTGTAATTAAAAGCGAATCTGACTGTACTGAATTACAAAATGATTTTTTTAATCTGGTAAATTGGTGTGAAAACAACAATATGAAACTAAATGTTGAAAAATGTAAAATTATGAGCTTCTCAAAAAGTAAATCTGTAATCAATTTTCGATATGGAATTAATAACATATACTTAGACCGAGTGACTCAAATTAAAGATCTGGGCATCATTTTTAACTCAAAAGCGAACTTTATCGACCATATCGATTACATAACAAGTAAAGGCCTCAGAACTTTAGGTTTTGTTAAAAGACACAGCGGTGAGTTCAAAAATATTGATACGCTTACAACATTGTACAATTCATTAATTAAACCTATATTAACTTATGGTTCTACGTTATGGTCTCCCTATTTCAACACTCATATAAATAGAATCGAAAGAGTTCAACATAAATTTTTAGCATATGCATCGTTTAAAGCACATTTACCAAATCCATCAATAAGTCATAACTATACAGACATAATGAAATTAACTAATCTTAGTACATTAGAATCATATAGACATTATATTGATGCTTGTACTCTGTATAAAATAATGAATGACAAAATACAATGTAATAAATTGAAATCTTTATTTACCATCAATGACCAATTATACAGTCTTCGAAATGTAAAACCATTTAAAACTATTTTATACAAATCATCGTACGGCCTATACTCTCCAATAAGCAGACTATCGCGATTAGGCAACAACACACTATGTCCGTCCCTTAAAATACCATCTTTTTTTTCCTTCAAAAATAAGGCAAAACTATCTATATTGAAATGTTGATTGCAAATATATTGTATATGAACTATATATATAATGTAATATTGTTGGGCTATAAGCCTGTAAGCTTGTAAATGAATAAATGAATAATTATTTTGAGACGGTATTATTTCAATAATTTGTAAATATTTTAATAATATTATAATCATTAGTTTAAAAAGGGAAATATTATTAATTTTATATTATTTAAATAAAGGTTTTGTAAACATTCAAATAATTTGTTTAGATTTCTCAAAAAAATCATGTGTATAAACAAGAGTATACATTCATAGGCTACATTTTTTATTTAAGGCTTCCATGCACGTGTTCCATGAACATTAAAGCATGCTTTTCCCACCATCACCATTTGTTTATAACACTTATTAAACATACTAATTAACATGAAAGATAAGGTTAAGGTTCATTTCATGTCTCTTTCAATTCCACAATTAACATTCTAACTATATGCCCAACAAAGCCATTCACAAAACATTTTCTACACTTTTTCACAATCAAGGACATTAGCATTTAACAACATAAATTGGCACAGAAGAGGTAAGTTGACAGATTTAATAAAAAAGTAATGAAAGTGAACATAAGCAATGAACACAAGATTTCAAGACTAACAGCTACATGATCATATAGCTGTATACAAAAATTGGACCACAGATACACTGCTTTTTTCTAATAGTATCACTTAATAGTAATCTAATATTTAAATCACTTGCTTGCAGAAACAAAATAATAATAAAAACAATAATTTAAAAAAAATTCAAAAAAATTAAAGAAAAACATTGTTAACGCAAGGTTAAATTGCTATTTAAAATAACATTTTCTTCACAGCGGCATTACATAAAAATAAAAAAACATTAGGAAACAGACAACAGAAAATGTAATACAGAAGAACCTTGATATCTTGAATCTTATGGGGCAAAAAACTTTTTAGTTATTAAATACTTCGATATACTGAGGTTCAGATTACTCTTAAGAATAGCCGAGACATTTAGAAGGCTGTGAAACGATTTTCTTGCATATGCTCACAAAACTATTGGTGGCCGGTAAATTGACAAAAATATTACGTGGAGCAAACCTGTGCGAAGTTGTACAATACGTACATTAGATGTAGGCCAGTAAGCATTCAAAATTGTTGTAACTTTAACAGAGGCCTTTGCCCAATGTGTAGTGAGGTATGACAGTGCACTGCATGGCACATGTGGTAAATTTGACATTGTACTATTGTAAATGTATTTCTTGGATATGCAAAAATGAAATAATATGAAAGGAGCTTTACAATGAACTGAAACATTGTGCTGTCAATAAAGTCCACCCTCAAACAAATGTTGCCTACAAAGCCTTCTTCTATTTTTCAATCTCCAATGGAAAAAAAGATCTATGAAGAGATTTAATAGCATGTACAATTAAAAGTGATAATTCACAATTAACAAGGTTCTTATTTCATGGGATTTGACTAACAGGGGAAAATTAAGTTGGTGCATAAAGAGAAGGTGAAGGAGGCTGAAAACAATTCATGATATCATGGAATTCAAGTTTTCAAGGTTTCAATGTATAAAGCATTTGGCACAAGAGAAAATTCTATGCTTCTGATTGAAAAGAAAGTTGGAGCAAATGCTAGTAAGAAGACATATCATTCACCTGTTGCTGAATACTGCTGCGTCGACTATTACTCCGAATTCCTGAATCCTTTCTGCTGTTTACAGACAAGCACATGCTAAGTTGATCATCATTGTTAGCAGCTGGTACATCCAACTGTGATACAACACTATCAGGTCTTGTTTGGTCAGCATCTCCACTTGCTGACTGAAATTTAATTAAGTAACTTCCTTGAAGAAACTGCCTACTGTAACCTTATAAAGTACTCGTTAAGAGAGAGCTAAATTACCTTATTTACTAAATTAATGTTGATACCTATAATCCTCCATAAACAGAATGACTAACAATATGTTAAATTTGAAATGTGAAAACAAACAAGGGCAATATGAAAAATATACACTTTTTCAAGAAGTCAACATGTTCTGCATTTGGAGTGAATGTTATTTACTCTACTTTGTTTCAGCCATGATGATCATTTTATAATTATATTAGTGAATGTGTACTTTAAAAATAGAAGAATTTAACATTAGGTTATAAAATTTTAAAAATAAATAATGTTTGAAAACTTGATCTGAAAACAATTTAGAAATACACTTGTGCCTGTACAAAGCAATACCATATCTTGATACTTCCAAATAATTAATTAACAGGTGAAGGAAGTTCACAACTTTCTAAAACAGAATCAGATTTCCAATATTTTTGATAAACCGCAGCAATACCATTTTATGAACAATCCTTTCTTCCCAACTGTATGATAGGCAAAATTTCACAGCACAAAAGCAAATATTCAGCAATTTTTGCAATACAAATAATTTAAAATAGCAAGATTAGTATACAAACATACGTTTTAAAATTCAAACTTGATTTTGAGTCTTAGAGACCTCTCTATGGTTGCAATTTATATATATACTTTATGAACCCCAAATCTCAGATAGCCATAAGGTAAGGCTGCAAACAAAATTTTAATCAAATCAAATTTTATCCTTGAGAACCCTTGGTGCCTATGCTATAATGGTACTCAATGACAGAGTACATGTTCTCTTTTGTAGCGAGAATGAAGGTCCGTGTTCAAAAAGTATGCTGCACCAGAGTATGACAATTTCATTTCAATCAAATTATGTAATTTTATAATAAATTGATGTATGTGTTTTTAAAATAATTTTACAATAACATAAAATAATAGAATAATTTTTAAATTTTATCATTTTTTTCCTAAAATATAATGGTTGTATTAGTATAAAAATAAATGTGCACTATGTATTAAACATAGAAACAATCTTAAAAAGCAACAATATGCAAATTATTAACTATTAATCACACAAAATAGAAACAGTGCACACAGAAGATACAAATTTGACAAAAACACCACAAAACAGACAGAAATTCACAAAGATTAAAACACAGCTATGCCACAAGCAGCTAACTTTAATGTTATTAGAATTTCTATGTTAAATTCTACAAATAAGCTACATTTGTTTATTCTTCAATTATGAACTCTATGTATGCTTAATATTCGATGTTTTTTGTTTAAAATAGGAAGTTTATCTTCCCTCCCACATTCTTTTATAATTTATTTCAGGCAATTTTGA
>JAZDUA010000034.1:5912500-5915000 GCA_038098605.1 Gryllus longicercus | reverse complement strand
TTTCAAATTACATTTCCCTTAAAAAATATAAATAAATAAGAATTTCTTATCCCATTAGACTTTCTGTTTCATGTGAACTGTTTCAAGCTGAAGCAAAGAAAAAAGAACTGCAAATCACATCCTGTGAAATAGAAGGAGAATAGACGAAGAAGAAAAGAACTGGTCAAAACTTGCCTCCTCACCATTCCAAGTTATAAATATAGAATGTACTACTATTGTAAAATTTGATGTAGTTGCAAACATAATTGATATGTATTATTAATGTAATTATTATTAATATAATTATTATAAGTAGTAGCATTAAAATAACATATTGAAATGTTAATTATTAACAGATAATTTATCTACTGTATAATATCTTAATCTAACTGTAACAAGTATTGTATTTCTAGGCCAATGACCCCATCTCGATCAGGTTTTGTTCAGTTTCCCTGGTCCTTTGAGCAAATGCTGAGATGGCCCCTTGTTTGCTCCTGAACAGTAATATAACTTCGCTCTCTCCACCCCAGGCATCATATTGACTTGTCATACAAGATTGTAATTGTATATGTGACTCAATAAATATTAATATTAATAATAATAACAATAATAATAATAATAGCAATAACAATCATAATAATAATAATAACAATCATAATAATAATAATAAAATAATTAATAAAAAATTAAAATTATTATTTCAAATTAGTACTACTATGCTTTGCTTGTTGAAAGTCAATGATGTAGAGTCCCCCACTCATGCCATAAAAGTGATAAAAGACCGACATTTTGTCCAATTATAATGCTCCCAAAAAATATGCACCACAATTAACCTTGTTACATGGTCCAATTTTACTTTTCTTCCAAATTGACACTTTATCAGAGATTTTCATAGTCAGAAAGTCAACATTGTTATATGAGATTTGTACCTACAACTTTGTGAACATACAGGATCCTAAATCATTTCTTAGATCAATACAACAATTTAAAAAAAAAATCTTTCAACATTCTCTGCAATGTCCAGAAATATTTTAATGAGAATACTCACAGAGGCCTTCAGGTTTAAGAACATCTATCTGCCTTGACTATTAATTCTTACCTTCATTTGTTTCTGCATCAAACTGCTTGATGGCATCTATCATTCCAAGACCCATTTCTACACATGCTTTAGCATGTTCGGGGTTAGGCTCAGGGCATCCAGCAACACAATAATAACAATCACCTAACGTGGATATCTTCTCACACCCATGAATAGCACAGAGGTCATCAAAACGTTCAAATAACACATTTAAGATATTCACTAGTTCTTCAGCACTTTTATTTGAACTCATTCGGGTAAAACCAACAATGTCAGCAAACAAAATACTGACTTCTTCCATTCGATGCATGTTAAAAGGACGGAAAAGTGACCGAATATCTCCTCCTCCACTTGGCTGTGATCCTCTTGAACAAAATTTATCTGCCTCTTCATCTCTTCCACCACCGCTTTCAAACATTAACCAATTAGCTACTTTAGGAGGCATAACTGAGAGTATCATCTTCTCTTTCAACTGTTTCTCCATTTCTAACTGTTTGCGAACTAGCAAAGACTGTCCCACTTTCATAAAAGTACCACGCATTCGAACATTAGTCATAATTAAAATATGAATGCCAATAAAATGAACACACAATTGCAATAACACTCTCACAATTACTCCTTGTGCCATTCCCACACTGTTGATATCATGATAGTTTAATGAGGCTGACAAACTTTCAAACACTATGGAATATAAGCCACCTATCATTACACACACATAGAGTGGTAATGGAATCACAGTATAAATTATCAGTAATATCTCAATACATAACGAATACTGGCCAACAGGTGTAATGTCAGGTGAAGTATTGTCTGTTGAAACAATAATAATGAAAATAAGAGATAGACTGCTAATGATAAGAGCAATGCATATCGATATGGGAAAAGTATAATCTCTGTAAACATTGGTGAATGTCAAAACAAAGATAGACCCAAAAGTGAAAATTAAAACCGCAAAAGTTCCTGCAATGGCAACCCAATTATGAATCATGCCACTTAGGCCTATTGATACAAAGTAGACAAACCAAGCAAGTGCAACTGCCAATATGTAGCCCAAAGCATACCTGGAAGAAAGTAAAAATGCATTATTATTCAATAATATGCATACATAAAGTAATGCAATTAGACTATCAGTATCAAACATATAAACAAGAAGCATTATACTCACTGAAATCTTAATCGCACCTGAGGGAAGGAACTTCTCCGATATTGACCTTCTAGGATTTCTGAATCAAATCTAGGATCCCACCATGACCTTCGAGCAGCACGTTCAAAAGGAATTGGCAAACAATGTCCACAACAGCCCAACCTATGGCCACTTTGTGCTAAGTAACTTTGTATATAAGGAGCTAGAGATATCTGAATGTCGTCATCATCATCATCTTCCTCTGTTTGCTGGCTTGGACCACGTGATCGAGAGAAACTTACAGAAGAATCCAATCGTTC